>JAMKQA010027271.1:0-14009 GCA_024699735.1 Posidonia australis
TTCTATCTTGGCATGTAAGTCCAAATACATATATAATTGAATATTTTGCGTTCATAAGTGCTTTTCATATTTTCTTAAGTGATTATATAACATTTAATCACATATCATTTGTTATCATCAAAATGTATTTATAGATTTTTTCAACAACCTTGTCTTAATCCATTTGTTGACTTGAAAAATCCTTTGGAAGAACCATTAACTAAGACCGAAAAGTTGGCATATGAGATGCACATTTTGATCCAAGAGATCCACTTATGTCCACAACCTAAGCCTTTTAGGGCCTCTAGAAGAAATTCCCAATTAACATTATCAAACGCTTTCTCAAAATCCAGTTTAAGAATAAGACCTGGAATTCCATTCAATTTCATATAGGTTGCGTTTGGTATGCTGGAATGAACGCTGGAATCGAAGGGAATGGAATGAAAAAATAGATTGGAATGAAATTCCAATGTTTGGTACAAAAAAAAGGATTGGAATGGCATTCCCTTGATAATCAAATTCCTGTTGAAGATGGGAATTTCATTCCATCTCAAAACTGAAGGAATCCCATTCCCATTCCCATTCTCCCTTCTCCCGCAACAGTCCCCATCTCGCGCAACAGCCCTCTCTCCCATCTCCCGCAACAGCCGTCTCTCTTCCCGCTCCCTCCCTCCTCCGGCGCGTCCTCCGTACTCCGTCTCCGGCAAGCACCGGTCACGATGTCAATGACCTGCACGTCACAGATAGAGTCAAGAGTCGCCGGGTCCCAACCCCCAAGAACAATGAGCTTGTCGGAGACCGCGACACATTGGGCGAAGAGGGGGAAAGTGCTGGTGGCGGGGTGACGGTGGCAAGTGCCAGCGGTGGGGTTGTATAGCGTAAGGCCGTAGCTCGGGCCTGTCGTGGAATTCTTGTCCTTGCTGGAGTTGGAAGGCTCTGTTTCGTGGTTGGGTTCTGGTTTCTCTATGGGGAGGGATTGGACCAGGCAGAGCAGGGACTCGGCGGCCCGAGCAATTTTCCAATGGTAGTAAAAGGAAGGGGACGAGATCAGGTCCTTCCAGTCCCGACAGGCGGATCGCATATCGGAGAGGTAGCGGTGGGGAATTTTGATGAGGTAGTGCATCGCGATGTCGTCTGGTAAGCCTGGGATCAGGCCTTGATGCTGTTCTTCCCCCATCTCTCTCTCTTTCTCTGGACCAAAGATCGGATTTTTTTGAGATGGGTATTTTACAGATTCACCCGAGGTGAAGAAAAAAACCTTAGATCATGGATTGGGGTCGCACAAAAATATGTGAAGGTTTGACAAAACCCACACACAAATTTAACAAACGGTCGGGTTTTTGTGTATTGGGTATGCCGCAGATTGACTTGAGATGAAGAAAAAAAGCTTACATCATGGGTTTGGGTTGCAAAGGTTGAAGCCTTTGGAAACTCTCTCTCGAAAGATTGGATTTTGGGTTTTGGGTATGTTGCAGATTTGATCTAAGAATTGGAAAAGACTCAGACCATAGACCTTGGACTACAGTCTTCAAGCAATGGAATGAAGTTTTTGCAGAAAATAGAAAAGCTTATTCTTCTTCTTCTTCTTTTCTCTGCCACTTTCTCTACTAATCTATCTATAGACCATATGTTGAAGATTGGTGGTGTGATGAAGGAGAGAATGAGGAATCTTGATATTTCAGGAAGGAAGCAAATGGTTTTAAGGGCCGTTTCTTCGTCTCAATTATTGTATTTGGGCACATTGTTGATGTTGTTTCAATTTATTGTGGAATTATTATATTTTGGTGACAATTATTGATTTTTATTCTACTTGAATTTATTATTTTTATCATGAAAATATGAATTTATTGTGGAATTATTGTTTCAATTATAAACTGTAAACATGAATTTATTTTACTTATATTAGAAAAAAAAGTTATTTTATCATTTTTCAGATTAATATGTAAATATTAATCTTTCAAATATTATATTCCATTCCATTCGTGTTCTTATATATCAAACAGTGGAAAGGAATTATCTATCAATTTCACTATACAATTCCACTATATATTCCACTATAAAATTATTCCATTCCATTCCATTTCATTTCAAAGTTCATTCCATTCCTTTCTATTTGCATTCCAGCGTATCAAACGCAGACATAGTGTTCACTATCTACTCCATACGGTATTAGTAATGTTACATAAATTAGTTGTAACTTTACGAGTTAAAAGGCACAAGCATCTTAGAATTTCCCATTTTGTAAATAAGAAAATTGTTATCGTTGCAAGGGACATACGGTTAACAGTTATCCATTGCTTTTGACTTACCATCCCCCGTGCATGGGATTTGATCTAATTCCAACATGTATTCTTATGCCTTTGTCCACATTGTTTCTTCCCTATAAAGCTTCTTTTGGTATTATTACAACAGCAGAATCAAATGAAACACATGAGCTTCAGAAAGAGAATTTTTTTTTCCCCTCCTGAAATATAAGAAGAGAATGAGTTGCTTTCTTTCAATCATGGAGAACAACAAGCTCGGCATGATTGCCAATCAGATGTAAATCCAAGTGACCAGTGAGGTTGGTAAACAGAATCAATAAAATCCCTGTAAAATATGTCGTTCATGTGGCCTACCAACGTTGATGGAAATGGCAGCTAGTTATTCTAAATCACGTGTCAGAACCTTTGATCAGTACATAACATATGAAGAGGACTCGGCGAGCGATAAAACCAACACGATTACAAGGTACAAGACAGATACCGCTTCGGCACATTCAAGCTCCAACTCCGAGAAGTGAGGTGCAAAAAGGACAAGCCAATTGGTAAAGTTTTAATGGCCATTTATTTTGTTTTATCATGAACATCAGATGGTAAATCGACACTCTCCACCATCGTGCACTAACTATTGCAGGAGCACTTTATTTTCGCAACTTACAAATCATCTAGGCATCTTGTCGGACTTCGACTGATTTCTCACCTGGAGCTTAGAAACAAGGAACAATTGATAAATAAATGCAGTGATTTTACTTTTCACAATATATTTTCAATTCTCGGAACGTAAAGAACATGGAACTCGAGATATCAACAGTTCGAAACATTACAGGCCTTTCGGAAGGAAAAAAAAAAAGGTGCAACATTGAAACTTTTGCTTACGTATAAGAAATGACGTTACTAGATTTCTGAAACTATAAAGCATTTCACAACTAAAATCGCACATAACAACCTTTTAGAGTTACCTAAGTGGTCGGACAATCTTCCCTCAGACGGTCGTAGATTCCATACCCACCGTTACTCCCACATGGAGTATGTAAGTTTCGAGCCTGTATTTGAAGATTGCAGTTTTAATTTGTTATGAAAAAAAAAAAAATGCACGTAACATACTCCCAGATTGCATAATTTCTCTTTTACAAGAAACTACAAACTAGGTAACAGCTTCCCCGAGATAATTTTAAGGGAATGCCACGCAGAAGTTGTGATCCAATAGTATAAAAACAAGGACAATTATCGATCACTTTCTCATAAGAAGAACAACGGTGTGAGCAGCTATGCTTCGATTTTCACCAAGGCTATCAACCTTCTCGTGAGTTTTTGCTTTGATATTTACAACGGATGGATCTGCTCCAAGCAAATCGCATAAGTTGCTCCTGATGGCTTCTTTGTGTGGACTCAGCTTTGGTTTTTGTAGTATCAAAGTGGCATCTAGGTTTCCCAGCTCGTATCCTGCTTCATGCATGAGTTTTACCTGGAAGGAACGCCACAAGTAGGTGACTTTACTATCTCATACAGTGGACAACTCTAAAACGCAACGTAGATACCAATTTACAAGGAATTAAAATTTCCAGGGAAGACTACTGCAGTAAACATCTTTGTTGGTTACAGCATTGGAGCACAAATTAACATGTGGTCCTGTTTCATAGTTGTGCTAGGATTGATGGGTTCCATGGCATATATTTTGCAGATATGAAATATCTGAAAGTTCACTTCTGTATTAAACAAAGGGGCTAGTTACTGGCAGTCATTCCTCAGCTAAAAGCTATGTTCGTAATTTCTGTCACATATAGGGCACATAACAAACATAATCGAACATACTCTTATTTTTCCTTTTTTAAGACCTCATAGATTAAATTATCATTCCATGGAGAAGATGCTTTTGCATTTACATTGCATCCCAATCATCATAATCCTTCAACCAAAAGGTATCAAGTTTTAGTAAAGCTCAACAATTGGACCTACATGTTCTAATCAACAATGAAAAGAAGTATACGTGAAATTAGAGTATGTTGTAGATTATGAAATATGAAATGGGTAAAATGTATTACATTCAGATATTTAAAAAAAGAAGAAATTGGTCCCATTGTTTTCCTATTCCAAACCAGTTTAAAATGATCTGAAAGCATATATATCCCATTTTGAGTTCAGTATTTTAATACATGCTAACATGCCAAATTGATACCTAAGTTCCCGTTTGGTAAAAAAATTGAAATAGATTTTAGATGTATAATCTATATACGTAAGTTGAGGTAGAATAGTTGTAAGATTATGGATGTAAAATTTATTTAGTGTAAAAGATAGATTCTCTTATAATCAATCTAATATTAGATTCTCAAATAAAGTATAAAAACATAATCAAATTTGTCTCAGCTAATGTGCAGAATTCGTCATTCAATTGACATTTGGTTTAGCTGATTTTGGAACTATCTGCAAGTCCAAAATCAGTCCCAAAATCTTTACTAAACAGGGCCTAAGATAGATGTAGCCCCCAACACAGATTCTCGCCATCGAATAATAAGAGAAACAAATAATGGTCTTATATAAAAAAAAAACTGAACTTCAAGTACAAGGACAGTGGAATCACAAGAAAAAGCAGCGAGGATGAGTGGGATATTTTCATGAGATTGTTCACATATATTACTTAGAACATGTAATAGATTCATGAAATAAAACTTTTAACAGCACACAATGACCATGAACAAATGCATAGTTCATCAACAACAATAAGGTAGCTAAATAGAAATTCATCATGTCGAATAACAATCTAGTGATGTCAGTCAATATGGTTTGATCAATACCAAGTATAATGTGTAATTATGACTTACAGTGAAGTTCAGTCAACACCAAGTATAATCAGTCATTATGACATATGGATGCTTATCCGCCATGCTCAACACAAAGCAATGGAAATTTACAACAAGAAGTGGAGCTATAAGGATTGGTACTGCTGTTCTGTATTGCTTACCACTTCCTCTCGTTCCACCCTCTTTCTGTTCACTAATATTCTTTCTTGTTACTTGCAAGCTACGACATTTCTTTAAACCCATATACTGCCATAAGATTAGAACAAACAGCTAGAATAGCCCTGTTGCAGTACCAATTCCTCATCTTCTATTCATTTTCACGTTGCCACTATTCTATCTTTGTAAAATGTATCATGACATGGTTCAAGCCGGCATGAACACTCACTTCATAGAACTCGATGCACTGGATTGAGCTTTTTGCAGTTTGAATTTACGCCCACATGAACTCATGCCTCTGAAAAGAAAACCACTCTAGCCCCCTTTTTACACACACCCCTCACACCTTTCTCATCTTACACAATCAAGAGGCACAAAACTAACGAGATAAATCAATCGGGTTTTAGGCTATCTGGTGGTAGCATCAAGTCAACCAGGGATTATAAGTTATAACAACTCCACTAACTAATGTACTAATACAAAAGCTATATGAACTAGAACCACATCACTAGGAAACAAAAATCAGGAAGAGAAAAACATGCTAACAACTCACTGCCTCCTTCATGAAGATGGAGGACTCTGCCCCTCGCCACTTTGGATCAGAGTCCGGAAAAATCTGACCGATATCCGGAAGCCCCAAAGCCCCAAGTATCGCATCCACCACGCAATGCAGTAGCACATCCCCTGCAACAAGAAAAAAAGAAGAAGCAAAATCCACCATCAAAATGCATCCAATTCACCAAAATCCACAATCAAAATTCCCAAACTCACCATCGGAGTGAGCCTCGCACCCGCGTTCATGAGGTATACTGATCCCCCCGATGATGAGCGGGAGTCCAGGCTCCAGTCTGTGGAGGTCGAACCCGTGGCCGACCCGGAACGGCAGCGACGGAGGTACCTGGGGCTTCACGGCCGCCGGCCTGGCGGCCTGTTGCACGGCGCCGCCGGCCGAGGCAAGTAGCACCAGCCGGGAGGGGCGGAGGGAGGTGGAGCGGAGAGGTGCGGCGGCAGTGAGAGAGAATGAAGGTGTGGCCGTTGAGGTCTTGGTGGGAGGAGTTGGCGGAAGGAAGAGCGCGGAGGAGGCCATCGCCATTTCTGGGGAGAGGAGAATGGAAGAAGTGGGTTGCTGTAAATGGCGGGTTATGGACGGAGGTGGAGTGCTTGTGATGGCGTCAGTGAGTATGATTTTCTTCGACCGCCTCGTCAGCAACGTTGGGTGCCCGTTGCCGGACAGATTTGACAAAGATCACCCAACTTGGCGAAAAAAATAAAAAAGGAAAAATCGATTGATGTATATTTTATTTTTTTTGTAAACGATCCGTGAGATTCAAATTTGAGAGTAAGTATGAGTTCAGTTCCTCCTGACAATTGCACCATGAAAGTTGTAATTTGCATTATTGTCAATGGCTAAATGTTTTTCCATAAGTTCTTTTCCGAAGTTTAATCACTCAATTCATTAACGTTGTTCCTTGATTGTGTTAAATGAACAAGGACATGTCATTCTTTAGTAAGTCCTTCATAGTTGCCACCGAATAAAAATGCATTGATAACATTTGGAATGTTATATCATTAATGAAAATTACATCAAGAGCAGTACATAGTTTAATAAGATCCAACAAATATGATTTAATCATCATTACTGAAACAAAAAAGGAATTATTTTCTCAAGATCCCCATAGATCCCTTGGAGGTAGGAAAATTACTTCTTGGTTACATTTATCTTCTATTGGAGCCTCAGGAGGCAATTGATTGGATGGAACAACAATATTTTTGAAATAAAAGATCAGTTGTTTGCCACCTATAGCCTTTCCTTACATCTTAAAAATTATGAGGATGGATTTGAATGGTGGCTTACAGGGGTTTATGGACCCTGTGATGTGTATCTTAAGCCTGATTTCCTAAAGGAATTACATACTCTCAGTAATGTGGTTAACAATAACTGGGTTATAGGAGGTGATTTTAATCTTATTAGATATTCTCATGAACACTCTTCCAGGTCTAGGATCACTGGACATATGAAAAATTTTAACCAATTTATTGACAACAACTATTTGATGGATCTCTCTCCTAATAATTACTCTTATACTTGGTCAAATCTCTAAGTACACCCAACAATGATCAAATTTGATCGTTTCATAATCTCCACAAACTGGTCAGAGAAATTCCCAAATGCCTTCTACTCTGGCAAGGCCAGAGTAGTGTCTAACCATATCTCCATTATTCTAGACACAGTTCTACTAGATTGAGGCCCCTCTCCTTTTAGATTTTATAAATCTTGGCTTCTTATAGATAGATTTGAGCAATTCATCCAGGATTGTTGGTAGAAATCCATAGATCTTTGCTCCACTTCTTCCCCCTTGGCTGCCTTTACCTATAGATTGAAAAATCTCAAACAAAACATAAAAACTGGGTTAGCCCAATCAGACAAGAGAGGAGGTGGAGATTAAGGTTTATTGAATCACAAATACAATATATTGATGGGTTAGCTAAGAATTCTATACTCAATGGTGAGATCGGGGAAGAGAAACAAGCACTAAGAACAGAACACTTTTCACTATTAAAGGAGTAGGAGTCCTATTGGAGACAAAAATCCATAATTCAATGGCTAAAAGAGGGAGATTTGAACACTGCCTTCTTTCATAATATGGTTAATTGTTATAGGAGGATAAATAACATTACCTCCTTGACCATTAATGACACTCAACTCAATTCCCCTAAGGCAATATGTAAAGAGATTGAGAAACACCTCTTTAAGCAATTCAATAAAAGGTTTTGTGTCAAGGTTTCTTTCAATTGGGACAGCTTAGTCCCTCACAAGATCCTCCATCCTGAATCTCTAGAAGTTCCTTTCACTGAAGAGGAAATTAAAGTAAATATTTTCAAATTACCGGGGGACGAAGCCCTAGGCCCTGATGGTTTCCCTTTGGTCATTTTTCATCACTTCTGGGATCTTCTGAAATCTGACATTGTGAATATCTTTCAACACTTACACTCAACTAGTGACCCTGAGACTCTTGCACCTTTCAATCAAACGTTTATTGTTTTAATTCCCAAAAAGAATGGTGCTAGTCTTGTTAAAGATTTCAAGCCAATTAGTTTAGTAAACAGCATCTATAAGATCATTACCAAAACATTGGCTACAAGACTCTTTCCTGTTCTCAACATGGTAATCGATCATTCTCAATGTGCCTTTTTGTCTGGTAGATCAATTGGGGATTGTTTCCTAGTGACTCAGGAGACTCTGCATTACATGCGAGCATCCAATATACCTGGATTTATTCTAAAATTAGATTTTGAGAAGGCCTTTGACAATGTTAATTGGGAGTTTTTGTTAGACTCCCTTCAGGATTTAGGATTTGGGTTCAAATGGGTATCCTGGATTATGATGTATGTCTACACTGCCAAATTCTCTACGTTAGTCAATGGATCTCCCAAAGGCTTCTTTGAGGCAACAAATAGGCTTAGACAAGGAGATCCACTTTCTCCCTTGCTCTTTATAGTAGCCACACATATCTTAAATCGTATGCTGAAATTGGCACTAGCTCATAACCTTATAGCTTGTATTAATTTTCCACATGGGGGGCTTACTGTGGTGAATATACAATATGCTGATGATACTCTCTTATTCTTAGCAGAAGGCACTGAGAACATGATAAATATAAAACGAATTCTTTGTTGTTTTCAATCATGTTCTGGTCTGAAAATAAACTTCCATAAGTCCTCAATATCTGGAATAGGGGTGAGTCAGGCCTCTATTGCCAGTTACTGTAAAATCCTAGGCTGTGGGACTGCTGATTTACCACTCATGTATCTTGGTTTACCTTTACATTATAAGAAAGCCACTCACAATGATTGGATTCCAGTAATTGAAAAGATCTCACATAAATTATGCCAATGGAAGGCAAAACATCTATCCATAGGTGGCAGACTAACATTGCTAAATTCAGTTTTATCAGCCATTCCTACTTATTATCTGTCAGTGATGCATATGCCTAGTAAAGTAGAGAAAGATATTGATAAGATTAGAAGTAGATTCTTATGGAACTCCTATTCTTCTAATCATAAAGGTGTGCATCTAATTAAATGGGCAATACTGTGTAGATCAACAAAGCAAAAAGGTTGGGGGATTATTAATCTTAGAAACTTCCATCTAGCTCTGAAAACTAAGCTTCTATGGCAATTACTTTCTGAGAACTGCCACATGAAATGGAAGGAACTTGTGAGGGCAAGATACGTTTATAAAGTTTGGCCTGGTGCTTTATTAAATTCTTCTGCCAACAACTGCTCCCCTCTCTGGCATAGTTTGAAAAATTGCTTTGACATTCTTAACTGTTTCACCACCTTTCATGTACAGAATGGCAATAATACTTTATTCTGGGAAAGTAAGTGGTGGAATGGGATTAAACTCAAAGTTCAATTCCCTGAACACTTCTCTGTAATTAGGTTTAAAAAAGCTTCCATCAAACAAACCTTGGATCTCTACAGGGTTGATTTCAACAAACTAATTGCTCATTCCAATGTACAGTTGGATGATTATATTCTCCTTTAATCTCAGGCTGATTCCTTGGCCTCTCTTATGCAATCAATCTTTTTAAGGCACGACAGGGACAATCTGTTATGGCTACCCAACAAAAATTATATCTTCTCTGTTAACTCCTGTTACAATACCTTAAATGATGGTGGTATTAGATTCCCCTTTTACAGCCTCATTTGGCATAACTGGGCTCCCTTAAAAGTCAAATTGTTCTCTTGGATGGTTTTGTACAGCAAGAATTTGACTAAAGAAAATTTAGCCAAAAGAGAGTGAAATGGTCCACACAATTGCATTTTATGCAACTCGCACGGAGAGACAAATATTCACTTATTTATTAACTACTCCTATATATGGCACATATGGAGATTTTTTTTAACCTTTGATTTATATCCTGGTTATTTCTGTATTGCAGATTTATTTAATTTTATATCTCCACTTAGATTTCATTTAAATAATCGTGGTTGGGTTGTTTTACTTCAAATCATTCTTTGGTTGACTTGGAAGGAAAGAAATAACAGAATTTTCAGGAGCTCTTGTAAATTTCATTCACTTATTCTTTCTGATATCACTTTTCTAATGTATCACTGGATAGACATTTTTGCCTCATGATTCGAGAAGGATGAACTTCTTCACTCCATCACTGATATGACCACTGCATTGACTGCAGAACAAGCTTCAAACCTTCCCTCTTCTTCTAGGGGCTCATTTGAGGCTAATCAGCCTCAACTCTCTGAACCAGTTATTAACAATATTCCTAGTTCTACCGGTAATGGAATTGGGTCGTGAGTATCTTGCCAAGATACTATTTTGATTTAGGACATCACTATTTTCTGGTTTGTATGTTTAAGGCTAAAACATTGCCATGGTTTCTCTGAAACTGTGTGTTCCAAATTTTGTAACATTTTGGACTTAGTGTTCCCTTGGTAGTGGTTTTCATAACCAATGGGATTAAATTCAATACAACTTACCAATATAAAAAAAAAACATTTTTGAATGTTTAGAATGTTACTTTTTGTCGTTAAATCATAAGAGACCATTTTAATTTTTGGCTAGTTGTTATCTACTACTTGGTGATGAGTATTTATTTCTTAAATTCAAGGATATGTAGAGTACATGTGTTTTGTGTAACAGGTGGAAATAGTTTTGTATGCTCCATATCACCTAAGAATCTAGTTTTTACAAAATCTATAGTGAATTGTGTTTCAGAAATCAAGTCTACGTGGAAGTTGCGGACTCAACTTTTAGATTTTGAATTGGAATGCAAAAGTTGCTAAAGATCAAAACATTTTATACAATAATCTATCATTATAGTTCTAATTGACTTAATGATATTCGTAACTTACATCAAGTTTCATTTCAATGACTTCAACTTCAAAATAAGGGAAATACATGTATACCATCCAAATCAATTGAAAATATGGATTAACTCTTGTAAATTTTGAAAGTTCAAGTATACCGTAGGACTATCTTTTTTTTACACATATGCAATCAACGTCATTTAATGGGTTAAAAACTAACTTAAATTAGTTAAAAAGCTAACTAAAGTATGTGAAAAGACTAATCTAACATTCCCATTGCCTTCACCTTAAATCTTAAAGCATCATTTCGCCACCACCAATATCATCCCTGTCGACGTGCTTTTGTTCTCAAGGCCCAAGACGTTGATGGTCCATTAGATATCATGGACATGTCTCCACAAATGCACTAAAAAAGGAAGCTCCTCTGTTAGCTCCTCTCTCATTGGTGGTTGTGCGGAGGAAAAAAGGAAAACAGAAGTTAACAAAACATCATCCATGGTGCTGATTGTGGAAGGAAATCGGTTATCATTCAGGAACTCAAAAGGGGACTGTTGCAAACCAGGAAGGAATAGAGATTACGGTTTTGCTTTGGGTAAGGGGAGAGTGTAAATGAGAAATACTTTTAAAAGTTAACAACATTAAGGAATATTATGTTAAGTTTAGCTTATAAACTAATTTGATTGCATATGTGTACAAAAAAAGAAGGTCCATTGGTATGCCATGACTTTCATAATTTGTAATGGTAAATCAGTATTTTTAATTGTTTTTGGATTGTATACTTGTATTTCTCCTCCTTCAAAATCATATACTTTGGCGTCCTCAACTTTAGATTTAATTTAAGTGTGCACATATGTGGCCTAACGGTGTTACAAAAGACTCAGTATGACCATTATGTCCTCAATTATCTTTTGAGCAATTTACTTGATAGTATCATGAACTTATATTAATTTTCATTTCAATGGTCTTAACTTCAAAATCATATATTTTAACGTCCTTATGATGATGACTAACAGCAATGGATGGGAAGAGTTAGAGTTGGAGCGGAGGGGACTTGACATTGAAGAGGAAGAAGAAGGCACGTTAAGAGAGTGAAGAGGGAGAGAGTTTAAATAGGTAGTTAGGAGAGTATTTTGGTCCATCTTTTTTGTAAAGCTAACATCGAAGTGTACAATTTTAAAGTTGAGATCATTAAAGTAAAAAGTAATGTAAGTTGAGTATATCAACAACTTAATTACTCTACTTTAATCTATAGTAATAGCATAGTGTAACAAATGTAAAGTAGATAAAGTATGTTGTTCAACAACATATGAGTTCCACTCTCGTGGAAAATAATATAAATAAGTAACAAAGTACAAGATATAATATTATTTTCTTAAAATCATACTATAGATATTTCTATATAACATTGATATTGTCATTTTAGGTAAACATTAGTTTAAACTACAAGTGAACCTTATAACATTAGTTGAGAGAAGATATGATATTATACTAGTTCTAGTGGCACGATGCAACCACATGTCAATGATTAAAGATTATCTAGATGAATTGTCATTGATTAACATCACAAATATGTGCAAAACAATCCTCAATATTTAACACCATAAAAATGAAGTTGTATAGATATATATTGAAACATTACAAGACCCACACTCTAAAAAAGCATTACCATTATACTATTAAAATCATAATGGTGTTTAGATATTAAAAATTACTTAATAGTGTTCTAAAGTTTGAACGGTATCTAAGACTTAAAAGATATCATTTTCATGTTAAAGGTTTACAAAATAATCAAAATTCTTAACATAGTCAAAATTTATAATTGTTATACCCTTATAGAAAAAGAAAGGCATTATTTTGACATTAGAGAAAGGAATGACATTGTTGTTGTAAACTTGCACTTATATGGTCACGTGAGTTTATGTGATAGGTCATGTGTCAATAGCAAACTATGTTTGTCTAATGTTATGTACTAAAATAATATTTTTTAAACTTCAGATACTAAATTGAGATTTTCTCGAACCATAAGGCACGATTTAGTAATTTTACCATTAGACAAAGGACAAGGTAGCTGCCTTGGGTCTGGCCGTTGGTGACCTATCAAATAAGAGAGGTGGCCATAAACCATAAGCCATGACTCCACGGAGTAGTGTTTTCCTCTTCATAAGCTTGGCGGCTCTTCACCTGCCCCGTTCACCCCTCCCCCTTAGCTTCTGGCCACAGGAAGAGGAAGAACCGAGGCGTCGACCATGGCATCCGTCTCTCGCCTTCTCTCTCGATCCAAACAGGTTCCTCTTCCGAACGCCTGTTTTACATTTCTACTTCACACTTCACAGCATTCACTCGACTCCGCCGTTGATTTTCTTTGAGAGTCTATTCGCCATGTATGCTTCTCGCTTTTGCAGTTGCATGTTTCTCGGCTCAGTCCTCACAGTATTCGGGCTCGTCCCATGGAAAATGCGGTTCCAGTTCCACCATGCTTCAAAGGTAATACTACTGTGCTGTATTGCTTTGGTACTTGTACGAGTGAGCCAACAATATGAATTTGTTCTTTATTTGACACATCATCATTTTTGCTATAATCAGTAGTGTCTCTTGCTTCTGTAGTTTCTTGGTCAGATTTCAGCAGTCCAGCTCCAAATAAAACGCTTGTTGGTTCACATGAAGTGCTGTTTCGTAATTTACAGGAGGGAGCAAAGCACATTGGGTTTGGCAGGAAATTTCATGCTTCCAGGTATAAGAAAGGAATCGTCCCGCGTTTCAAGATGAAGCATCCCTATGTGCACTTGCTCCAGGGTTAAAGAGTGTTTTACTTGCTTATACCTTGTCCTGACTTATCATTAACAGCTGCATTCTAGGTGCTCGACATTGCCAGAAGAACCAAATGATCTGCGCATGCAAGAACGTGTTTACACTTTCATCAAGTCAACTTTCAATACTCTTGAAGGTAACATAAATCTCAAGTGAAACAGAACAAGTTAGCTGT
>JAMKQA010027279.1:0-17752 GCA_024699735.1 Posidonia australis
GGGTTTTGCAAGCGAAAAGCCTCGAATATTCGTTGGCATATTCATTTGCAAGGGTAACAGCCCGGAAGGTGGAAGGTCAGCAGTCAGAGCTGGGCGCTTGGTTGGTGCGCCAGTGATGTGCGCCACCTTGGTGCGCCAAGTTGGTGCACCAGCCCCGCTCACAAATGTCTGATTTGGGCTCTGGCTAATGGGTTTGGGGCTCGGTTTAAGGGCTGATCGCATCCGAAGCAACATAGGGACACTCATTCCTGGGTCACCTTAAAATCGGGGTGTCTACAGGTTCCAACTGTCTATATAAGGAGGAGGTAGCTGAGAACTAGGAAGAGAGGGAGGGAATTCCGAAGAGAGAATTCTGAGAGAGATAGAGCTAAGAAGTCGAGAGCGAGAAGGAGAGGAGCGGAGAGCCAGAGCCGTCGCAGAGCTCCGGCAAGGATCTCCAGCCAGGTACATGCCCTGACCCTTCCAAATTTCTAAATTGTAGTCCTCCAGACCTTCTCCTCTCATCCTGGAGCATTTCCAAGGGATCTAGAGTGAACCCTTGGCCATCGGAGCTCTGCTGTGCCCCGATGTCGCCACACTCCAGCGACAGAGGTGGGGGGGCAATCCAGGAAATCTCCTGGACCCTCGAGCCCTCTCTCCTCCTCCTCTGGCCTCTTCGGAGCTTCTCTGCCACTTGCATTGCCGCTTCGCCGCTCCCAGTAGTCCGTGCAACGCCTACCGGAGTGTCACTCTGATCTCGCCGTTGCTAGGGAAGAAGCACCCCTATCTGAGCCCACTCGCCGCTCTAAGCCTCGCCACGATGATCCAACCCCACAAGAAGCTTCCTCTGGCCTCACGCGATCCTCTGGAGCTATCAAGAATCATCTTCAACCTCTGGATGGCCCCTGCAGCTAGGCACGCCGGAGTGCACAAGTGTCGACGGTAGGCGAAGTCCGGGTTGCATGGGCCTAGCTCTTGGATGAAGGAACGGCACCAGCATTGCCACCTCAAGCCTTCAGGAGCCTCTGATGGCAGCGCCAGAGCCCTAGATGCCTCCAACCACCGCGAATGTGCCGCTGGAGCAGCCCGACTGCAACCGAGGAAGGTGGACCATTTTAGTGATCGGAGCCGACATCCAAACCGTTGGATGTCAGCCTCTCTTCCTCTTCTTGCTTCCTGATGGGTCTGATATAAGATCGGACCCTAGGAAGGCCTGTTTCGTCCTCCTTGATGGGCGTCGACGACGGAGCTCCGTCGTCGGCGACCATCGTTTTCCTTTTTTAATAAACAAAAGTAAAAAACACTTTTTAAATAAAATCCAGTGATTATGCTTTTCTAGGAAATTGGTCCTTCTGGAATTACTTTTTGGTCCTTTTATTGCATATAGGTCCTGCAATCATTTCTCTAAAATGTTCCGAATAAAGTTTTAACTGAGAATATTACATGTCTTACCCTAAACATTTAAAGTAATGTTTTCTAAGTTTAAAACTTTAATAAAAGCCCTCCAGAGTTTTTAAAATGTTTGTTGCTTCAGGCAAATTGCATATGAGTCCCTGATCTTCTTCAAAATGATTCTGACAGTTCATTTTTACAGTAAACATTGCATATAAGCCCTTGTACTTTCAAACATGTTTCAGAATGCTCAATTTTGCTGGTTTATTTGCATTTAAGCCCCTGCATATTTCAAAAACTCGCTAGATAGTTGTTTTCGTTGGTTAAATTGCATTTCAGCCCTCATACTTCTTTGAAACTTTTCCAGAAGCATGTTTTTATTTGACAAATTGCATTTAAGACCTTGTGTTTTACAGAAAAACTTCCAAATGGCTTATTTTGTTGTGAAAATTGCATAAAACTCCTTGAATTTGTTTTAAAACATTCCAGATTCTTGTTTTCTTCGTTTAATTGCACTTTAACCCTTAGAATGCTCAATTTTGCTTATTTATTTGCATTTAAGCCCCTGCATATTTCAAAAACTCGCTAGATAGTTGTTTTTGTTGGTTAAATTGCATTTCAGCCCTCATACTTCTTTGAAAATTTTCCAGAAGCATGTTTTTATTTGACAAATTACATTTAGGACCCTGTGTTTTACAGAAAAACTTCCAAAAGGCTTATTTTGTTGTGAAAATTGCATAAAACTCCTTGAATTTGTATTAAAACATTCCAGATGCTTGTTTTGTTGGTTGAATTGCACTTTAACCCTCAGACTTTACTGATATTCTTCTGGATGCCTTTTTTCTGCTAGGCATTTTACAGTTTAGCCCATGTACTTCCTTGATTTTGCTCTGATTGCTTGTTTTTAGGGGTAGAATGACCATTTTGCCCCTGAAACTTCCTGAGACATTTATAAGACATTCTTTCTTGCATTTTCCCCCTGATTTCATGCAGAATTGATTTGCATGCATGTTTTAGTGGTAGAATTGCATTCTGACCCCTAGGAAGCTTCATTTTGACTAGGAATGCACATTTGGCCCCAAATTCCTTCATACCTGCATGGAATGTGTTTTCCTATACATCTTCGATGATTTAGGCTTCCGAACTTAAGTTTTCCTCGAATTTGGGCTATTTGCACAAAACCCCCTGCATTTTTCATATTTGCACTCACAATTGCATTTTGCATATCTTTTCACATCATTCCACACAAGTTTTCTTGTCTTTTCCTACCTTGCTTTGTGCACGCTTTTCTAGCTTGTTCCGAGCTTTATTTTCTCATTGTTTCCCAGATTTTTCTCTATTTTCGCCTTAGATTTGTTTTGACTTTCCATCACCCGAGGGCATACAGTAGAAGGCTTCACAAAGACGACATTGTCCTGAAAAGAGGATTATTTTCCCCTTTTTGAATTTCTCGGATTTATCCCCAATTTCCGCTGTTTTGTGAGACACTTTTTGAGAATTTCACGATTTTCACAATTTTCTTCATCGCCCAAAGGCGTACAGTAAAGCGGCATTCTCAATGCCTACATTTGTCCTTCGGATTAACTTTTTCCGTTGATTCATTTTCTTTGCTTTGATTTGGCATGTTTTTAGTCATCTTCATGCATGAGATATAGAATAAGCAAGCATACATTTAGCAGACCGTTGACAGTAGGAAACCTAGAAAGATCGAGTTTTCTCGGGCGCATGGGGGTGCCTAACCCCTTCCCTATGCGTAACCAGAATCCTTACCCTTTCTCTAGCCTTTATTGATCTTGCATTATCCATTAGGCACGGATCACACATGCATTCTGCATTTTGTTTTGTTTCTTGATTTTCTTGTGTATGTTTTGGTTTTCCTTGTCTTTCCATTAAAAGACTAGGTGGCGACTCCTTTTCTTATCCTTTTTGTCTTCCCTTTGGTTTTTCCGGGTCTTATCTCTTCTTTCGGATTCACCACTTTGCCCTGATCGTATCGGATCTCCTCGTGTGTTTCTGCACACTAAGTAGCAGGAGAACCGCGCCAAGGGTTCCACCGGCATGGTCACAAACACGAATACCAATGCTAATTATGAATGCTAACATTGAATGCTGGTGGTAATGTGAACGCGACTGATGAAAATGATGTGTGCTGATGAACATTGATGCATGCATGAGTGATACATGCAATGCATGACGTATGTTGATGCATGGTGCAGGATGACAAGTTTACGACTTATCAGCTCATAAAGGGCATGATTGGTTATCGCACTTGCCAGAAAAGACGCCGAACAAGACTTTCGGTGCTTGCCTGCCGAAAATGGGCATGATAAGTTGTTGGACTTATCATTGAATAGTTTGGGTCGTCAGCCCACTTCGAACAATGTAACAGTTGCTAACCCAGTTGTTTAGGCTATAGCCCAAGAGAAAGGGGCATGACAAGATACAGGACCTGTCGACCAAAAAGATAGATGCCTAGATGGGTGTTAATCGGGTAGTTTGGGGTACCAGCCCAAAGAAAGAGATTAGTCTAGTCCATCTGGAACACGACCAAAGGGGGCACCACCGATTCCAACCATCCTGAGTAGAAATCGAAATGGGCATGGTAAGATAGCAGACTAACCAACCAGAGGGTATGGCAAGTTTCAGACTTATCAATTGAGAGGATATGGTATGTTTCAGTCTTACCGACTAAGTGGATATGGCTAGTTTTGGACTTATCGAGCGAGAGGATATGGCAAGTTTTGGACTTACCGACCAAGCAGATATGGCAAGTTTCGGACTAACCAACTGAAAATGGCAAGTTGACGGATGCCAACTGGATAGTTTGGGATATCAGCTCGAAGAAAGAGGTTAACCAACATCTGAAAAAAAACTACTGGTAATAGATAACAAAGCACAATAGCAAATCTATCAACCGAGAAGTAGTCGGAGATAGTCCAGAAGGCAGGATAACCAAACTCGTCAACCGAGAAGTAGTCAGTGATGGTTCGAAAGGAGGATAAACGAACACATCAACCGAGAAGCAGCCGGTGACGGTTCAGAATGAAGAAAAGCGAACTCATCAATCGAGAAGCAGTCGGTAAAGGTTCGAAAGGCAGGATAAATCAACTCTTCAATCGAGAAGAAGTCGGTGATTGTCAGAAAGATGATAAGCGAACTCGTCAATCGAGAAGCAGCTAGTGACAGTTCGGAAAGTAGGACAAACGAACTTGTCAACCGAGAAGTAGTCAGTGATGGTTCGGAAGCAGGATAGACGAACAGGTCATTTGAGAAGCAGTTGGTGATAGTTTAGAGGTCAGGATAAACGAACTCGTCAACCGAGAGGTAGTCAGTGATGGATCGGAAAGTAGGATAAATGAACTCATCAATCGAGAAGCAATCAGTGACGATTCAAAAGGACGGATAAATGAACACGTCAACCGAGAGGTAGTCGGTGATGGATCGAAAAGTAGGATAAATGAACTCGTCAACTGAGAAGCAGTTGGTGATGGGTCAGAAAGAGGAAAAGCGACCTCAACAACCGAGAAGTAGCTAGTGACGGCTCGGAAGGCAGGATAAACGAACTCATCAACCGAGAAGCAATCGGTGATGGTTTGAAAGTAGGATTATATGAACATGTCAACCGAGAAGCAGTCAGTGATGGTTTGGAAGGAAGATAGCTGAACATGTTAATCAAGAAGCAATCAGTGATATTTCAGAAGGAGGATAAATGAACACATCAACCGAGAAGCAGTCGGTGATGGTTTGAAAGCAAGATTAGACGAACACGTCAACCGAGAAGTAGTTGGTGATGATTCGAAAGGAAGATAGACGAACACGTCAACTAAGAAGTAGTCGATGATTTTGGAAGGAGGATAAACGAACACGTCAACCGAGAAGCAGTCGATGATGGTTCGGAAGGCAGAAAAGTGAATTTGTCAATCGAGAAGCAATCGATAACGGTTCAGAATGAGGATAGATGAACATGTCAATCGAGAAGTAGTCGGTGATGGTTCGGAAGGAGGATAGACGAACACGTCAACCAAGAAGCAATCGATGATGATTCAGAAGGAAGATAGAGAAACACGTTAACCGAGAAGTAGTCGATGATGATTTGAAAGGAGGTTAAACGAACACGTCAACCGAGAAGCAGTCAATGATGGTTCGGAAGGAGGCTAGACAAGCACATCAATTGGTGACAATTCAGAAGGAGGATAAACGAACACGTCAACCGACAAGCAATCAATGATAGTTAGGAAGGCAAGAAAAGTGAACTCATCAACTGGGAAGTCGTCAATAATGGTTCGAAAGGCAGGATTAGACAAACATGTCAACCGAGAAGCAGTCGGTGATGGTTTGAAAGGCTAGAAAAGTGAACTCGTCAACCGAGAAGCAGATGGTAACAGTTCGGAAGGCTAGAAATGCAAACTCGTCAACCAAGAAGTTGTCAGTGATGGTTGGGAAGGAGGATAGACGAACACATCAACTACGAAGCAGTCAATGACGGTTCAGAAGGAGGATACCAAAAAGATAATTGACATAATACTGACATCAAGAGAATAATACCAAAAGGCAATTGACATGCCCTTGGTAACAAGTGGATAATACCAAAAGACAACTGACATGCCCCTGGTATCGGAACAAAAGGCAGTTGTCACCCAAAAAGCACCTGACATGCCCCTAGTATCGGAACACTAAGGACGTTGCTAAAACAAATGAATAGAAGAAAGCTAGGGGGCTTAGACAGTTGGTTTAGCCAACAGAGGTTTGCCAGGGCACCCCGAACTGTGACTACTTTGAACTGATGTTGTTTGCAGATTTCACTGGAATTTCACTGCTCGTACCCAACATTTCTGAGGGAAGTGGGTATCTATAGCCTGCAGGATTGAAAATTGACATTCTACGATTAGGGATGCTGCCTTCTGGTTGTGGCTTTGTAAGCATTGTAGTCGTAGAGATTGTCACTTCCCTAGAGGAATATGCACTTGACTGCCATGCTGGAAGCACGATCTTACGCTACATTTTCTCAGAACTGTCTGGATATTCTGCCTAGAGATTTTGGTCAAGACTCTCTGTACAATAAGTCATGAGTCTGTGCCTTGTGAAGTGCCTGATGCACGGGTTCTATCCAAAGAGTAGTTAACATCCTCTTGGTGAACAAAATTGACTTTTGGATATAGTTGTTGCAGTTTATGTGAGCTTGGTTAGGGAGCAAGCCCCACGCTCTTTAACAGACGATATGAAATGGTAACAAAGGGCTAATCGAGAGAGGTACCATGACAAAACAGATGCCCCTGGTATCGAGTCAAGTTGACAAATGACATGGGGGTCTGGTTGCAAGTGCTCTAGACATTCTGTCCCTGTCTGTGCAAACACCAGTCATTCCCCAAGTAGTGCCAGTGGAACTTGGTTGATCGTGGGGAGGTTATTGCCAATGTTGCTGATTCTACAAGTTTGTATAGCCAGTGCACTAGAAGGTAATCTTGTTGTACGTGCGCTTTGACCATAGTGTAGTTGAAATGTCCTTGATTAGAGACGCTCAATCAAATTCTATAATGTAATGTGAAATGCATGTAGCAAGACTACAATAAGCAAGGTAATGGTGGGGATGGATTTTATTATTGTATGGAGACATGCTGATGGATGAGGGTGAAGCTATTACTTAACTAGGTGAACATGTTTTATTGATCAACTATGACTTTTGTTTGTTGTAATTTCTATTTGTTTGCCCTCGGTTGGGTTGGAAAGTTTCATGCCTATTGGAGGAGGACACCTTTACCTCAGCTGGCCCTACAAAGACTCACAAGCTATGGGTGGTTCTCATAGGATGAGAGGTGGCACTCAAGCTCAATGTGTGGTGGTGGGATAGACCAGACTCCATGCCAAACTCTTTAAGGTCCCCAACCTACTCTTTTGATTTATTTTTCCTCCCTCATAGGCATACGACTTCACTCTATACCTAACTTGGAGGTAAAAGGCGCCTGATCTGGGTTGGAGGCTTTTGCTACAGGAAGGGGGGCCAGTCCTTCAAAGGTGTGGATTTACCAGGTGCATGCTTCAACTCCTCTCCAAAATATGGTAGGGATAGAGCTATGCCACATGCCTCTTACTCTTGGGTTGACTTCTGTCTTCACCTTCTGTCTGCTAATTTCTTTTATTCCCGTGCAAATGTATATTCCCGTGCTAATTTCTGTCTTCACACACTCAGTCACCCTAGCATTTTATCTCCCTCTTGGAGGTATTGGGACCCTATGGAGTTTGGACACTTCATCTGGCCCTGATAGGTGGTGGCTCTCTCGCTACTTGTTCATTTGAGTAGTGCCATTTGAGGAAGAGCACTCCAATCTGACACAGGTAGATGTTTCGATTTTCGTCATTGGACAAAGTATTTTTGGTTTTTTTTTGTTTTCTAATTTTTTTTGGTATTTTTTCTTCTTTTGGATGCTTTCTTTTCTTTTATTTTCTTTCTTTTGATTGCATGATGACAATGCAAAGAATGAAATAACAAATAAAAAATGATACGACTTCAGACTTTTCTGGAACAAGTAGATCAGAAGCCTTTCATCACCCTGAAGTTGCACGAGGTCTCCATAATACGCCTTCAAATGGGATATTGGGCAGCCACTACCGTTATATTTTTCAAATTACGGGATGTGGAAATTTGAGGGGAGTGTCACCTTTGGAAAATTATAGAGGTCCCGTAACTGGTAGGACTGGTGTTCCCCACCTTGCACTTGACGAAGTGCACTTTCCAGATCATTGATCATTGCCAGGAGGGTGTCTGAAGTTGCTGCTAACGAGACAGGAGTAGTTGATGCAAGTGCCACGTATACCGTAAGGGTCATGTGTGTGCACTCCTCTGGATCCACCCTAGCACCTCCTAGTGTCAAAGCGTAAGGGTCAGCAGACCCAAGCATAGGTGTTGAGTATAATGATGTCATGCGTGGATGAGCCTGAATCTAGTGCAAAGGGAATGAATGGATTGCATGCTGTGCTGTGTAAGATGCAGAGTGAGGGAGCAATAGTTGTTGCACCGGTGCGGTTCTGGGCAACAAGCTCGAGGCATACCGGTCTCCAGCCAACCCAAATGACTGGCCACCAGGTGGTGGAGTCACATGCTGTGCATAGTGCAATGAAGGTGCAGGAGGCAAAGATGACCCCCTAATCGTTGGAGCAATGAAGAGATAAGACGATGGCACATCGAAAGTGTTGTGGAATGAGCCTACAACGCTAAGGTGGTCTGCATCGAAACCTCAGGGGTCAAGGGAAAAGGAGCAGAGTTTGGACCAGGATACCAAGCCATGCACTACAGCCTCTTTACGAGAACAATCAGATCCTATGGTTGCATGGCAAAAGGCTCACCGATGAATGGGTCAGAAGGCAAGAGTAGGAGAGGAATGGACCCTATGGCAGAAGTAGTTGTAGTCGACTGAATTCCAGGAACAGGAAAGCCCAAGGAAAGAGGTGCATCTGGCACTTTTGGAACCTATGTAGTGATCACCGTAGTAGATTTGGTGACAGGCTCCTAAGCCATGAGTGCCTGCGAATGCCCCAAAGTGGGTTCTGAGTCCCCTTGTACCCTAAAATGGAATGCAGGAGAATCAGAAGAAGTGAAAGATGGAGGAAATGAATCTGGGATTTCCACCAAAACAACAACAGGGGGCTCGCTGGTTGGTTAGGCCGTGGCTGACCGCAAGCGAATATGAATGGAGCTACGACAAAGACAAACGCTCACGCTCTAAGACAAACTACTGTCAAAAGTGAGCAATAGCTTAGGAGAAGGTAAGAGAAAACAACCACGAGAGGCCGCTAGCAATGGAGACACCCGAGCTGCTATCTAAGGACTGCGCAACAAGCTACCTGAGCTAAACAGGCATGAGAAACAAGCATTAGAACCTGAACAACAACACAAAGACAATTGCAAGTTATTAAAGTGGCTTGCAATGACACACAATGTAGATGAATATCCTAAAGTACACTCTCTCACCACGTATGTCTCACATGGGGTTCACCACACGGGACACACTCATGGGTTTAGGTTTTGACTCTGGTCAGAAAAGTAAAGTTCTTGTTCTAAATCGTAACCAAAGTGCAAGCAATGAACAAGTGTTGCGTTAGTGGCCTCAATTCTTGCAATAGCAAAGAGTTGTACCCTCTATTAACACTGACACGACCCCAGACAAGGGGGAACAAACTAGCAACACGCCGTACGCCAAAGCAATAGAATCGGCTACCAGAATTGTCTTTCACAAACTGTAGGTGGACTCAAAGGAGAAGATGCATGCCCTATATGATCAATCATGCAATATGCTTTTGTGTTTTTCACTTGCGTTTTATTAAACTACGGGAATTGTGAGCATTTGCCTCTAGTTATGCCTTATTATTTGTTTGTCTGAGTTTGTGTGTTTTATTTTAATTGGGAAGGGAACCAAACATGTCTCTACTCTCCTAATCATGGTAAATCCAAAAAGGGAAGAAAACACACAATCATGGTATCCAAATACTCAATCAACAAGCAAAAGGCATAAGCATGGCATGTGTTGGTGTAGTGCTCATAGGTAAGTGAAGAAAAGCAAGCATCAAAAGGCATGAATCAGGCCATGTGCATGTGCTGTGGCATAGCAATCATGTAAAAAGATACAAAAATGCATGAACAGTTGTGACCATGCCCGCCCGGGAATCCAGAGCTGAGTCGCACCAGAGGGAGGAGGCCACAGCCATGCTAGGATGGCAAAGGCGCAAGATAGGATAAAGGGAAAATAATGGAGTCGCCACCTAGTCTATTAAGGAAAAGACGAGGAAAACCACAAACAAACCACAAAAAGATTGAATGCATGAGATGCAAATGAGAAGGCTAGATGTCAACAAACGAGAGGTGGGTAAGGATTCCTATTATGCACAGGGAAGGTGTTAAGCACCCCAGTACGCCCGAGAAACTCAATCTTTCTAGTCCGATTCGCTTGCTAGAGGCTGAATGAATGGTTGCTAAGCATAGATTGTGCTCGAATCATGCTAATATGAATGCCAAGACAAAACTAGATGGATGTGCAAGATGGTATGCAAAATCTGGGAATAAATCCACACGAAATGATGAAATCATGAAACACGACACGACAAAGAAAATCACATGAAATGACAATGTTTGTGGCAAGAATGGCCAGGGAAATCGTATCGACTTCAAGAGAGTCAAAAATGCAATCGACTCAAATCATCAGAATCGTAGAAAACATCGCGGAAATCAAATGAAAAAATTATGAAGAAGTCCGCGTAAAATAGGCAAATGGTGACACGTGAAGAAAATCACATAAAATGACAGTGTTTTTGAAGAGAATGTAGTCTGAGAAACCATACTGATATTGAGAGGATCAAAAGTGGGATCAACCCAAATTGTCAGAATCATGAAAAAATGTCATAAAAATCAAAAGGAGAAAATAATCCGCAATTGGGCCAATGTGGGCCTTTAAGTCAATTAGTGTATCCCCTTGGACAATGAAATCAAAATCAAATCGAAAAAATCCAAAATGTAGGATAAAGGGAATCAAATCAAATGTCAAGCGAAGGAATCCGAATAGGAAATGACGAAAAATTCACGAAAGAAACACATAGGATGCAGGCTTAATTAAAAAGGGTGGACTGATACGCAAATGTAATGGAAACTATGCAAAATGCGTGAATGTGTACCTAAATGTGTAAAAGATGCTAAGGAATGACTTAGACAAAGATTATGCAAGACTAAGTGCAAAAACTAACATGTATGTGCATGAATTGGTGGTACAAGGCTAATTTGGTCATTTCTATGGCTAGATGTGATAAATGTGTGCATGTGTATGATGCATGGTCGAAGATATGCCAAAATGTATGAAATATGCTAGGAAAATGTTATTTTCAAGAAAAATGAAAGGGACAAGGTTTTAAAAACAAGGAAATGATATAACAAGGTAATGGACAAGAGTAGGGACCAAAGTGCAAAATTCACAACTGTAGACACCCCGATTTCGTAGTCACTTGGCAGCAGGCTCCTCTGCAAAGATGCTCTAGTTGTGACCACCAAAACCTAGACCCTAACTCTACCAAAACCCTAAACCCACAAACCCACTTAAACCCATACAAGCCCATTCAGGCCCACACTAGTCCACTCTGACCTAATCAAAATTAAAACCAAACAAAATCCAGTTGAACCATTTACAATCCAAATTAATCAAATGAAAACCCTAATTAAAACTGAAATCAAATAAAATCTAATTAAGCCAATTAAAATCAAAATTAATCTGATAAAAACCCCAATTAAAACCAAAAACAAATAAAATCCATTTAAACCATTTAAAATCTAAAATTAATTAAGTGAAAACCCTAATTAAAATCAAAATCAAATAAAATCAATTTAAACCACTTTAATCCATTTCAATTCAAGAAAGACCCTAATTTAAAATTAAAACTCAAAAACCTAGATTAAAATCACAAAATCAAAACCCTAATTTAAAACACAAGAAATTAAGACATAAAATCAGATTTAAACCACAAGTCGTTAACCCTAAATCACCAAAATAAAAATTAAAATCACAAAACACCTAAATCTAAAACCTAAAAGAAAAAAAAACCAAAACAAAAGTCCCAAAAGCCCAACCCATTAGCAGCCCATAGGACCCATGCATCCATCAATTAAAGACTTTAGGAAAGAAAAAAATAATTCTAGCGACCCTGACATTTACAGCGACTTCTCCGACAGTCACTCTGACATCTCCGACACCTGTTTCTCCTCCCCTGTGATCTCTGATCGACTTCCCCTCTAGCTCATGCCGATCCAACGCCATCCAAGCCCTAGAGAAGGATCTACCACGTGGAGGAAGCCCATCGGAGAATAAAATGTCCAACTGCCAACAGACCATTCCCCTTAGGAAGCCCTTCTCTAAAAAAGCCCCTCCTCTTCCAGTCCCCTCGAGCGTGAAGATCCCACATCCATAGCCATCCTAGCAATCCACATCACCTTCAGACCACCTCCTCCGTCCCTTTGTAGCCAAAGCAACCATTAGAGGAGAGCCGCCATCGACCATTCTCGCTGGGAGGACAGCCAAGCCTTCATCTAGGTAACCTTCTCCTCTCTTAATGCTAGCATTTGTTTTCTTTCTTAATTTCGTCGAGCATTTGAGCCTTCTGAGTTGAAATTCGTTGGTGTTTTTCCCTCCATGTGTCGTTCCCCTTTCTCCAGTGGTGGGTTCACCGCCACTAGCAAGGCCTCAGGCCTCTAGGTCCATGGGAGGCCCGAAGGGCCACTCCTCCTTCCTTCCTCCTCTACCTCCCTAGGTCTGCTTCAATTGGGAAGGGATCCTCTGGCCTCCTATGGCTAGGAATGTCGTCGCCGTCGCTCTGCTTCATCGATCATCAATCGCCGTCGTAGAAGCTACTGGAAGCTTTCGGACGCCCCTACCGCTTGTAACCTCCTCTAGAAGGCCAGCCTCCCCGCCACGAACCTCCTTATGCTGCTGTGCCACCTTCCCAGCCACCGAAGCGACGTCCCTATCTCTGTCACGTCTACCGCCGACCAGGGAGGTGGGCGGAGCCACCCTAATATCCTTGATCATAATAGTTTAATTTTTATCACATTTAGGCCTTGATATTTTGCATGTAAGTCCCTAGATTTACAACATGTAGTCCATTAGCATAGGAAATTTGCATCCAGACCCTTAGACTAATTTCAAATCCATCATTTAGAGTTTTAATTGTTTTCTCACATATTTTTGATATTTTCCACTTATTGCATTTCATATTTTGAATTTAATCATAGATTTCATTTAAAAATCATGTTTGCATTGTAAATTGATCTTTAGTTTCATATTTTAGTCACATTTGCAGTTATGTGTGAATTTTGTACATTAGACCCTAAGTTTTTAGGAAATTACCAAGGTGCAATTGTCACACATCTCAGTGCCATATTTTCATTTGATCCATCATTTGTACACTAGAATAGAAGTCATTGAATACATTTTAATCCAGGTTGTCCCTTTTTTTGGTGAATTTTGCATTTTGATCATTGTATTTGTCTTTTACCATGTTTACATCATTTTTCTTGTTTTTAAGACCTTGTGCTTTTCATTTTTTTTCTTGCAAATAGTATTATCTTGACATTTTACATACATTTTGGCATATCTCAGACCATGCATCATCCTCATACATGCATTTATTATAACTAGCCATTGAAATGAACAAATGGCCCCTATGCCACCAATTCATGCACATGTATGTTAGTTCTTGCATTAAGTCATACATAATCTCTATCTAAGTCATTCCTCAGCATATTTTACACATTCAAGTACATTTTCATGCATTTGCTTAGTTTTCATGTCATGTCATCCATTTTGAGCAAGCCCGTATCCCATCTATTTTTCCGTGGATTTTTCTCCAGCCCGTTTTCGAATTCCTTCGCTTGATATTCGATTTGACTCCCTTTATTCCATATTTTTGGATTTTTTGATTTGATTTGGATTTCAGTGCCTAAAGGCATACACTAACTAACCGAAAGGCCCACATTGGCCTAATCACGGATTATTTTCCTTTTTTGATTTTCACGACCGTTTCCTTGATTCTGATGACTTAGGCTGACCCCACTCTTGATCATTTTGATATCGATGTGATTTTCTATAAAATTCTTTCCAAAAACACTATCATTTTATGTGATTTTCTTCATATGTCGCCATTTGATCGTTTTACGTGGACTTCTTCGTAATTTGTCCATCTTGATTTTCGTAATGTTTTCCATGATTCTGATGATTTGCGTTGGTTGAAGTTTTTATGCTCTAGATGTCGGTGTGGTTTTCAATAGCCTTTTGTCCAAAAACATCGTCATTTTATGTGAATTTCTTCACATGTCACAGATTACCTATTTTGCGTGGATTTCTTTGCAATTTTTTTCATTCGGATTTCCATGATGTTTTCTACAATTATAATGAGTTGAGTTGATTGCATTTTTTATTCTCTTGAGGTTTGTAAGATTTCTCGAGCCATTCTCGCCACAAACCGCATCATTTCATGTGATTTTCTTTGTTGTGTCATATTTCGTGTGGATTTCTTCGCAATTTTAGCACACCATCTTGTACATTCATCTAGTCTTGACTTGGCATTCATATTAACATGATTAGAGTACGATCTAAGCTTAGCAAGCATTCATTCATCCTCTACCAAGCGAATTGGACTAGAAAGACCGAGTTTCTCAGGCATACGGGGGTGCCTAACACCTTCCCCATGCGTAATAGGAATCATTACCCATCCTCTAGTTTGTGGACATCTGGCCTTCATATTTGCATCTCATGCCCTCATATTTTATGGTTTGTTTGTGGTTTTCCTTGTCTTTCCCTTAAAAGGCTAGGTGGCAACTCCTTTTCTTTTCGTTTATATCCTATCTTGCGCCTTCGCCATCTTGGCATGCCTGTGACCTCCTCCCTCTAGCATGACTCCGCGTCGGATCCATGGGCAGGCATGGTCATAAGACTAGCGACTCTGTTGTGGAGTACTAGATTCCGACTTTCAGATTAGCCTTTTCGCTTGCTTTCTGAGGCTTTGGCTTCACATGCTTGTTTGTTTGCCTTGCTTGTGATTGTTTGCTTACTTAGTGTGCCTTTCACACTTTCTTTTACATATTTTCTCTACCACTGCACTTGCATGCCACATGCTTTGCCTTTTGATGTGATGGATGTTTTATTTTCACAATCATGATGCCACGATATTTGCACATGCCATGATCATGCCTTCTGCTTGTTGATTTCTTGCTTGTTTGCCTTACTTGTGTGTTTTATTTCCCTTTCGCACTTCACATGCCTAGGAGAGTAGAGACATGTTTGTTTCCCCTTTTTGGTTAAAATAAAACACACAAACTCAAAGAAACAATTAATAAGGCAAAACTAGAGACCAATTCAAACTCTTTCCCCCCTAGTTAATAAAATGCAAGTAAAAAACACAAAAGCATATTGCATGATTGATCATATAGGGCATGCATCTTCTCCCTTAAGTTCACCTACAGCTTGCGATGGACAATTCTAGTCACCCGTTCTATAGCTTTGGTGTAGGACACGTTGCTAGTTTGTCCCCCCTTGTCTGGGTCGTGTTGGTGTTAGTAGAGGGTACAACTCCATGCTACTACCGGAGATGATGCCACCAACGCACCACCCGTTCACTACCTACGCTTTGGCGAGGATTTAGAGTGGAGACTTTTACTTTCTAGCCTGAGACTGAGAACCACTTACCCATGTGTGTTCTCGGAGTAGATGGCCTTTTAGGAAACACTTTTAGGAAACACTTAGTAGGTGAGAGAGAACATATTAGTTGCATCCATGTGCATGAATGCCATTCATGCCACCATAATAACTACATATTGTTGTTGGTTTTAACATCGGTAGTTTTCTTTTTTCCAGGTAGAGCGTGAGTTCCTCAGCCACTACTCGAGCGTTCTTGCCTTGACTCCCCTGTTTGCAATGCTTCATTGTTGATCATCTTTTCCCGAGTTATTCGTCACTTTGACGATAGCTCGTCCTAGGATTCATCCCTTCATTTGCCACCGTAGTCCGGTTCTCACCCGTTCCCGATCAGCCATGGCCCAGCGCACCAGTGAGTCTCTTTCTGCCACTGTTGCTCAGGAGGGCACTCCATTTTTGGTCCCTCCTACCCTTACTTTGTCTTCAGTTGTTCACTCTGTCCCCTTCATGAACCATGGAGGCTCTGTCCCCTACAATGTAGGACATCCACTGACCTTGCCGAGTTTGGAGTAGAGCATTGAGTCTATCTCAGTAACCCCTGCTCGGGTTCTAGCTGTATCACTGACGACCTCGCTCCCTCAGGGTTCTTTTTGTTTTAGCACTCAACCCACTATGGTGACATCCCTTGTAATTTCCCTACCTCCAAGGCAACCTGTAACTGTCCCGTCTTTGACATCTAGACCTTTGATTGTGCCATCCCTCACCGTCCATGAGGTCTCTCCTGCCGCATAGGCAGAATATCTGTTGGCCCTCAACTAGAAGATCGAGGGCATGGCCATTACTATCCAGTCTACTATAGACCCCACTGTTCCTGAGGTTCCCCGATAGCCTATTACGGTGTTCTAAGCATCACCTTCTGCACCACCATCTCAGCCCTCACCCCAGCTCTTCACTGCACCCACATTAGGTGTCGCACCACTACCTTAGACACACCACCTCACTGCACGGCATTCTACTCTAGCATCTGGTGGCCAGCCCCTCGGGTTGGTTAGAGTACAACATTCACAAAGCCTACAACCTGGCTCCGTACCGCTGCAGCAGCTATTACTCCCAGACTCAGCATCCACTGCCACACAACTCTCCACTCATCCTCCTCTTGCACATCATCAGGTCCAGGCACCTTCATTTCCACAATCACACCCAGCACTTATGCACGGATATGATGGCCATCATGTCGCTACACCAGATGGCAAGATGGTGGATCCAAAGGAGCACTTAGGTGCAACCCACATAGTATATGTGGTCATTCCCCCTATTGCATCACCCTCATCGGCAGCATCTCCAGATACCATCCACGCCAGGGTGGGTGACATGGCGAGAGCATTTTGACAAGTGCAGGGAGGCAACCGCCAACCCTATGGATTTCGGGACCTTTGCTACTTCCCAAAGGTGACACTCCCACCACATTTCCAAATCCTGGACTTCGAAAAATACAACAATAAGGGTTGTCCCATTTCACATCTTAAGGCATATTACGGAGATCTCGCACAGCTCTAGGCTGACGAGAGGCTACTTATCCACCTCTTCTAGAAGAGTCTGACCAATCTGGCCCTCAAATGGTTCACGTCGCCTGACATGGGATCGATCAAGACTTGGAACGACCTTTCACAGCCGTTCGTGGATTAATATGTGTAGACATCCCAATTTTGAGCTCATTTGGTAGCAGGCGCCTTCGATTGATGCTTTGGTCGCGACCACCAAAACCCTAGTCCACGTAGGTCCCAATCAGACCCACACTAGCCCACATGACCCAATAAAACACTAAAGCCCATTAAAATTCACTCAAAACAAATAAAACCATAATCCAACATAAAATCCACTGAAAAAGAAATAAAACAAAAATCCAACAATAAACCCTAATCCACTAAAATCCACTTAAATCAACTTAAAATTCAACAAAAACCCTAATTAATCAAATTTTTAAACCCTAATCAAGTGAAAAGAAATTAAAATCCATTAAATAAGACAATAACATTAGTTCAAGCTTAATCCAAATTAAATCACTTAAAAATTCAAATAAATAAGTAAAAACCCTAATTAAAATGAAAATCTATTGAAAACCTTAATTAATAAAAATTTAAAACCTTAATTAATCCAAAAACCCTAATTAAACCCAAAAAAACCAAATAAACAGGAAAATCCCAATTAATCAATAAATA
>JAMKQA010027311.1:0-15369 GCA_024699735.1 Posidonia australis
CCCCCCCCCCCCCCCCCCCCCTCTCTCTCTCTACCTCCATCTTCTCTCCAACTCTCAAATTAGTCCATCTCTATGTCTCTTCTAATCTCTTTCTTTTTTTCTTTTTTCTTTTTGGTCATTGAGATTATACAATTCATAAGAAAAAAATGGATTTTCAAGACATAATCTATGTCTGTAATGCTAGTTGCTATTGTGTTCTGATCTCCATTTTTTTTGGACCATTAAGGTCGTATAATTAATGGGAAACAAATAAGATTTTGAGACCATGATCTAATTTGATCTACTTTGATCTCTCTCGTGTAATATCTTCCTTTTTTATTTTTTTGGCCATTGAGATCATACAATTATGTTTGTAACGATACATGCTGCTGTGTTCTAATCTCTCTCCTTTGATCTCTTTCCTTTTCTTTTCTTTTTTTGTGCTATTAAGGACATATGATTAATGACAATATATTTGGGCATGCTATGAGGTATTGATTGTTAATTGTTTGCTTTATTACTTTTAATTAAAGTTCGATTTCTTCCACATATGTTAATTATGTGATCAAATAGTTGGCATATGTGGTTTAATAGGTAATTCGAAAGGAAGACAACTAATAGTATTTCTGTTATTGATTTAATAGTATTTATGGTATTAATTATGATTCAGTAGGCATTTGGGAAGATAGAGAATTAATAGGATTTATGGTGTAGTTGCCATATGTTAGTTGTAAATACTAATTGTAAGGTAAAAAGTGATAATTAGTAATATAAGTGTCTGTGTGTGTGTGTGTGTGTGTGTAGTATAGACATAGATTAGGTTGGGGAGGATCCAAATCTTAATTCATGCAGTTATAATTGCCTAATCATTTAGAGACTCACCAGATAAGGAAATGAAATTACAGAAAGAATTTCAAAAAAAAAAAACGGTTCCATCCCAAAGTTACGTATTTCTCTGATTCCATAGTTGCCTAATGATATTCATACCAAATATGCTGCGTCCCCCACTAGCTTATAATCTTCATGAAATTTCTTTGATGATTTGCAGCCAAAGGTACTCACTCTCCCACGAACAGAGAAAATGTCCACGCCACTAATACTCTTCTTCATCACTTGCCTGCTGGCACTTGCACCATTCTCCCACCAGGTCTCTCTCCCCAATGGCGTCACTGGTTTCGGCTTAAAGCTCATCCACCGCGATTCCCGTTTCTCTCCACTGCACGATCCCAGCATCGTCACCCTCTCCGACCGCGCGAAAGTCATGCAGCAGCGCTCCACCGCCCGTCTCCAGGTCATTCGGCAGCGCTCCAACGCCAACTATCTCCGAAACAATTCCATAGACGTCTCTGACAACAGCAAATACAAATCCATCGACGCTCCGGTCAGCGGATACCAATTGGAGTACCTTATCCAGGTAGGACTCGGCTACCCAAACCCAATAAACGTCGCGTTTCTGGCCGACACCGGAAGCGACCTAATATGGGTCCAGTGCCAGCCGTGCGACCAATGCCACAAGCAAGACAAACCCAACTACGACCCGAGCAAGTCCACCTACCACCGCTTAGTCCCCTGCTACGACACGCGGTGCTTGGACGCTCCCGATTGGGGCTGCGACAGTACCGGGAATACATGCACGTACAAGTTAGGCTACGTCGACGGGTCGGGCTCGACAGGGGAGTTCGTGGTGGATGGCTTCACGGTTCATCTGCCGGAGACGGACACGACTACTACCATTGGAGATGTTGCGATTGGATGTGGCCGGAACAACTCGATCTCGCTTGGACCAGCTGTCCAAGGCGTCATGGGACTCAGCGGCGGCCCGTTGTCGTTCGTTTCTCAGATGAACGTAAATGGCCAGTTCTCCTACTGCCTGGAGGTTGGCCAGCAAGATAGGTGGAGCAAGATGTTGTTTGGATCCGCTGCCATGTTACTGGTACGTACGTTGCGTACATAATTTTATATATATAACACACACTAATTTTTTATTGTGTCCTACTTAAGATAAGTTGGACCTATCAATAATTTGTATCAAGTTAATTAATTACGTACCCTGAAAACATACCACTGAGTCTTAATCAATCATAATTAGCATGCATGCAAGGGTATCAGTACGTACTTGTGATTCCACGAGAATTGAGATCGACCGTGATGTACGCATGCATGTACTTGTATTCATGTCTGTAACTACTATGTATATATACGATTGAATGTACAGGGGAACTCGACGCCATTAACAGTGGGGCTGCCGGGAGGATTCTACTACATCAATCTCGTCGACATCAGCGTGGGCGACGAAAGGCTGAACATCCCTCGAGAAGCGTTCGGACGGTCGGAGGAAGGGGAGGAAGGTATCATCGTCGACAACGGGGCACCAGTTACATATCTGAGAAAGGAAGCGTACAACTTCTTGGAGGATAAGCTGTCGGAGGTCATCCGACTGCAAAGGTTCGACAAGAACGGGAACTTGTGTTTCTTGGGGGACTCACACGATATGAGCAACACTATCCCGCTTATAACGTTCCATTTTGAAAATCTTGACGTCCCGCTTGCGTACCAAAGTACGTTCATGATGGTCAGGACAGGCTTGATGTGCATGACCATGAAGCCCAATGAAAGTTTTTCTTTGTTCGGAAATCTGGCGCAGAGGAACTTGATTATGGGGTACGATATCCCATCGAAAAAGCTCTACATGCATCCCATGGATTGCACCGTCATCGACTGAATCAAGATCGTCTTTGTGCTTTCCATGATGACCTACTTGTGCAACCCATGAATCAAAGTTTTTTATGAATTGGTCTGATTTTATTGCACAGTCCGTATTACATTCAATAATTTAGAGTAACACTCGTAACCACAGCTTGAAGAAAACAAGGATTTAGTACTACACAATACACGATGATGAGACACAAGGGTTGCTTACTTGTCCCGGAATATGGATACAATGCCGTCATTTTCTAAGAACTACCTCAGCATAGAAAAGCTGGCTCACTTTTAAATAATATTCCCAGGAGAAACATCTCATTTCAGGAAAAAAAAAAAAAAATAGACATCGAAATTACCCTGGTGAATGGGAAGCATTGAACGACTGAGACGTCCGTTCAATGACAAATGGGAAGCATCAACATATCAGTCCTCTTTGGCAGGATCATAGTCGGTGTCATCAGTCCCTAGATCATACTCGACTACAAGCCCAAGGTTGTCAATGAGTTTGTGATGCAAGAGACAACCTGCACACTGGTGGTGGTTACATTAGCGTAATGCAACTGGAATATATTTTAGCAATACGTATTATAAATCACAGACCAACAATAAACAAAGTGTTAGTTGAGTTGGTCCAGGCCTACCTACTTGCGGAATTACAAGCACAAAATTCCTTAGCTATCAAACTGTAGACATTGATCATGTAATTTGTCATCGGTTCCAAGGTATTTAACAGAATAGAAGCACCAGATCGGCGGTTACATTATACAAGAACAAAATGGAGGAAGTCACTAAGCTGTTAGGCATTACAATGCTGTTATTTTAATTGACAAAGCACCATGGCTCATGGCCTTATTTTGCACTAAACAATGGCCTAAACTTCTAGTTCTCTTTTTGTTTTATACATTTGGTGACTACAGGTATAGTGGTAACTGAATTCTAATCCTATAGATAAATTCACACTATGGACAAGTGTTACCATTTGGAACATCTAAATGAATCAACAATATAGGATCAATTCAAAAAAGAATGTTGAAACACAGCATTTGGACAGGACAAATGGAGACACAAATAGATGATAGTATAAGAGTTTGCAATTCAGCAAACAAAGCATAAAAAATGCAAGTAGCCTAAACACAAGTGATCAACAATGATGAAATACAGAGGAGGAGAAGAGATGCATTCAGAAATTAATGCATTTCTACAAAGGTAGGTGTACAGCAAATGAAATAGAACTATACAATCGTTTTAGGTGCTTTAGTCATGTACAATGAACAGTTGCAACACTAACAACATATCTCAAGGGAAATTTAGTTCATGTTATCATAACAACTTAAAAGAGGCACAAGAAGAGCCAGAGAAACAAGATAGCAAAGAACTCAATCATGTCTAGTCTAACAGAATCAGCATCTTGGTTAAAAATCATTTGGAAAAAAAGATTCATTTTGCAGACACAAAAGCCATAACAATAAAATGAGGGGTAATAATGATATCCAACTAAGTAGGAAACTTTTTTGACAAAATTTTTTTTGGACAAACTTACACTCACATGATCAACAAATTCTTATAAAATACAAACCATGACATGGAACATGCAATTATCCTCTATCCTTGCGTTTTGCCAAAACCATTATATGTTGATATTCCCACAGCAGCAAGATAAGGTCCCTTTCTCCCCAAATCATCAACAACGATTTTAATTCTCATTATTGACTGAACAATGAATTGACACCAATTTCTATAAAATCAAGTACAACAATGGAAAATATAGATCTCTTTTATCCTCACATTTTTCCATAAATCCATTGTAAATTGAGATAAAAAGGGATGTGGTAAATGAAGTACCTGGACAAAAACAGTCCCCTTCTCATAAGCCAATCTATTTATGATCCGCTTAGTTCTTTCTCCACATGAGTTGCATGTGAACTGCACAATCAGTTTTCTCCTGGGAAGCTTTAAATCAAATCTTGCCTCCTGGTTGCAGACAGATAGAAATCTGTTATTTAGGAATCCACAAACTACCAGTGAAAACCCTGCTGTCACGGTGTGTGGGAGGAAAAAAAAGAAAAGAAAAATACAGAAAAATATTAGGCTTCTTGTTATAACGAACTTTGCAGACATCAATCACTGCAGATATTTGAATAACTTAATAGTTATTTACATAAACAATGGTGTTAGTGGAATTTGATATGGTTTTCTCAGACGAGGAGGCATAAACATGAGCTTCAAGGTTTTATTTGAATTATGTTAGAAATTAGTGAGAAAGGAAGGGGACTTTTTTTATAAAAAATCCTCCAGACCCATCAACACAATTAGATGTCTAACAAATTAAATAATTTCATTAATTTGCTTATACCCATCACCACGAATGGATGGTTGGTGCAGTCTATTTGATATTTAAGAACTTCATCACTTAATTGTAAAAATAAATAAATAATTCCATTAATTTCTACAAGTTTCTTTTCCTACAGTTCATCTACATATTTCATATTCATAGATACATATGTACCAATGTAATATACGACACAATGTGTAAACAAGTTGACGTGTTGGTCGGAAGTGATATATGAGAGTTATGCAATATTAACAATGTAAATATTAGTTTTAAGTACTGTCTAATGTCAATATAATTCGAGTTGTTAAAAAAAAAAAAACCTGAATAATATTTATTACTTGATAACTTCTTCGTTTCACAGGTACTTGCTAATAGAGAGATAACAAGATGCAACAAGCAACTTAAAAATCACATTGTTTGATAAAGAAGTGGAATCGGATACCAAAAAATAAGAAATGGTAGTTCATGGTACTTTTTTGATAAAAATTTATAATCTGTTTTGTACGGACATCTTTTCTAGAATGACTTCACAAGCATTTCCGAATATGAAACTAAATGGCGTAGGCCTTCGGGGTCCTTTTATTTGTAATTGTACTATGCCTCTATATATATTTAACAAAGAGCCAATTCACCTTAGAACCAAAGGCTGATAGAGTTGGCCCTGATTCTCCGTTGAGACCCGACTCCTCGCGGCCGCTGAAGCAAGCGTACGCCAGCAAACGACGGCGCGAACAAGGAGCTGCCTGCAAGCTAAAATCTTGTCACACGTCAACACAGAAACGAGACCATGGCTTTTAACAACCAACAAAAGAAGAAGAAGAAGAGGGCATCTCTTCGACGAACCTCAAGAGCCGCGGAGGCGGCGGCGGCGGCGACCTGGTGGAAGCACATCGAAAGGGGAGGAGGACGGGGGGAGGAGCACAGGTGTTGGTGGGTGACGAGCGGAGAGAGAAGCTCCTGAAAGGATCTAGTGCAGTCGCCGTAGTACCTCCGGGCAAAGCCATCATCATCCCCTGCCACGGACGGGATTGAAGAAAGAGTATTTTTTTTTGGTCTCTCTGGTTAAAAGGGTTTGGGTATGGATCGGACAAATCCATAACAATACCATACCCGTTAAGCTTTGGGCATAATATCTAAATACTAAATCCAAATGTTACACGTTTTCTAATATACATGTAAAATTTCAAGCCGACTTCATAAGGAATATATATATATGTATTTTAGGATTCAAAGAAAAACATTAGTCTTCTTTGTATCCAATTCTATGCTAGAAATCTTCCGATGACTTTGACTTTTTGTACTTGAGCATTTTAAACAATATAGGTGTACATTTATAGAATGTATTTTTTTTGTAAAGATAGCATTTGATCAAAAATCAATGATTATATACAAAATTTGATCAAAGAACAATAATTACAAAGACTTGATCTTACCAAACTAGTTTACAACCTAGCGTTATCTTAAACTGACCATATTTACTAGACTCAAATCAATTGATGAATAAAAAATTATATGGATACAGTCTTACAAAATTAAGTACAACCAAAAATTATATTATCTTAACACTTTTTCCCAAACTCAAAATCATTTGATGAATCAACAATGATATGGGCATGACCTACCAAACTAAGGGTGTGTTTGAATGAGGTTTTTTTTTTGCCTAAGAATCCCTAGAATCAAGATCATGGAAATAGAATTCCAAGGAGTTTGATTTTCTTTTTACTTTAGGCTACCTAACAAAATCTTGTTTGGTTAGTTAATGTTTATTTTGATACAAGGTTTATAATGGTAATTTTACAATAAACTGCTTTATTCCAAGTAAATATAAAAAAAAAATAGAGCTTAAAAATAATTTTATCTTAGAACTCGTAGATTATTTTTAAAATTCAACTCATTTTGGATTCTAAGCTTCTTCTAGATTATAGACATGGATCTGCACATGATACAATCTCGATTATAGACAAAAGCAATCACGACAAACATATTGGTAAGATTACAAGTCCAGATCGGATTATGCAAAAATTCGAGTAACCAAATAGGCCTAAGTTACAACCTAGTTGTATACTCTATTTGATAAACTCAAGACTAATTGATATTTAGTGGAGAGACTTCTCATTTTACGAACATAATTTTGTTATCCAACAAGAATTAATCCTTTAAACTGCCTTCAAACGTGTGACCTCCAGGTTCAATAGTGCTTGATTAAGATGAAATACAAAAAGATTTGGATATCCAAACTATTATCCATTTAAAGTAAGGGAAAGTTACATATATAACTCTCTTTTTTTGAAAATAATAGATAATATTAATATTGATATAACATTTGACTATGAATTCCACCACCAGGTGTAAAATAAAATGTCCAATATACAAGAAGTCCAATGTCTTCGGCCTAGGGAATGATAGAATATAAGTCTAAAACATTATACACTAGAATGAAAATTCTCAGAAGAAAACCAAAGTCTTAATAATAAATCTTAAACATGACTTCAAGGAAGCAATATGAAATGGATCGTAAGGCGTAACATCATCAATCGGAGAATGAATTACTACAACTAGAGTAGAAGTTGGGACAAAGAGGCTAATTGAGGAGGCAATTGTTTGGACGACCTGAAGAGCATGATCCTAATTCAAATCACGTTGCATCGTGTGCAAAGTCTGAGAAATATCCTCACTACCTTTGCCTATAAAAAGATTTACTTCTTAAGATTTAATTAGCAAAATAATCCCAGAGATAATAAAATGCACAAGTCTAATTTTATTTCTAAAAATTCTATTATTTCTCTTTAACCATAAAATCCAAAGAATAACTGGAACGAACAAATTCCAAACATGAACATTGTTATTATAATTTACATACATTCTTAAAGAGAATATGTCTAACATATTGATATTATATAGAATGGATGTATTATTCAAGAAAATGTTTTAGACTTGCATTGTTAAAGGACATGTCAAAAGAATATATAATGTTCTCTCGCAACTAAAACCACAATATGAGCATAAAGATGGACCCACTTATCCTTTCTTTGTAAGATTTTCTCGAGATAATATCCTATCATGAATTGCCAACTATAGAAAAATTTTAATCTTCAGCGGTACCTTGCTTTTCCAAAGATTATTTCTAAAGGGAGATCTAAATCTTCCATCATTTAAAGATTCATAACAACACTTAATCGAAAAATATTTGTTAAAGAAAGGGGTCCAATATAGTTCGTCAACCTCTTCATTGAGCTAAAGGCTGCCAATAATATCAATAAACCTATCCAATGGTTGACTGAAAAGCTCCACAAAATTATTATTAAATCTAATCCACATTTTTTTAATCGTGCTTTTCTTCAAAGTAGATAACTAAAATAAATTGGACAAACCATTTCTAAGCGAAAATTTACCACACCACTTATTTTCCCAAAAAAATAGTATTGTCACCATTATTAATTGAAAATCTAAAAAAAACATTCAAAATAGGTAAACTTTTCCTGAGTTTCATCCATAAAGGTGATCCATTTGAGTACACATTCAGTAAAACTCCAGATCTATTAAGTGAATAATAGCGGGATTTTACTAGCTCAACTCACTTAAGCTTAAAATTATCCACAAGTAATTGCTATAGTACTTTACATTTTAGAACATTATTGAAATTTGTAATATTGATAATCCCCTACCCTCCTTGGTCTTTTGAGCAGTAGATTGTCTATCAATTAACTAAGTGATAACCTTTTCTAGATAGCATAGCTGAACTCCAGAGAAATCTTTGTCGAAGGCGATCAATCTCATTTTCTATTCTAACTAGAAGGTGAAGGACTAAAAGAAAGTATATTGGAATAGCAGATAATACATGGTTAATTAAAGTGAGCCTCCCTTTAATAGAAAGAAATTTTGCTTTCTAAATTGCAAGTTTGAACGGTAACTTGTCCAAAACAAGAAACTAATATTTAAACGAGGCTCTGTGGTAATGCAGAGGCATTCTTAAGTATTTAATGGAGAGGGACACTTACTTATAGTCCAAAATTTTACAATACTTATCAATAGTATCCTGAAAAATCCCAATATCTATAAGGGAGGACTTACTAAATTTAATCTTAAGACCAACATAGGCTTGAAAACAAGCCAATATTCTTTTGACATTAACAATGCAATCTTCAGTTGGTAATTAAAACAAGATTATATCATCAACATACTGAATGTTAATCACATTAGGTCCTCTTCATGGAAATTGAATCTCTGAAATTAAATTGTTTTGAAAGCCTAAATTTAGCATTCTATTAAAGACATGTGTAGCCACTAAGAAGAGTAATGGAGAGGGTCACCTTACCTTAACTCGTTAGAAACTCTAAAATAACCTTTTGGTACACCATTAACAAGTATGGAGTATTTAATTGAAGTGATGCACATATTAATGCAAGTGAGCCAAACTTCCCCACAACCAAGACCTCTAAGAGAATTAATTAAGAAGTTTCATTTTACATTATCAAAAGCCTTTTTAAAATCTAATTTTAGAACAAAACCAGGAGAGTCTGAATGGTACATGTAATAGATTGTTTCTTGAGTAACCAAAAAATAATCATTTATACTTCCACCAGGAAGAAATGTATTGACTATTATCAATGATATTATTCAAAATGGAGTAGAATCTATTGACTAGGCTTTTAGATGTAATCTTAAAGGTACTGTTCAATAAATTTATAGGCCGATAATCCTGTGAGTCTTATCATTTTTGGGTATTAGAGTAATAAAAGTTTGGTTAATGCCTTTTAGGACATTTACATCAGTATACCTCTCAAAATAATCAAAAAGATTGATTAAATCCACTTTGATAACATCCTAGAATTGTTGGAAGAAGCACACAGAAAAATCATCTGGTTCGGAGTTTTTTCTTAAGCAAGTCCTCCTCTCTTTGTCACCTACCCTCCCACCTCCCGCTATCATTGTTGTTGGTCCGCAGCTCCTTCCGCCACCACCTCTCTTTCCACCTTTTCCTACTATTGTTGCCTTCTTCGACCTTCCTCAATCTTGTTCCTTCTCTTACTAGTGTTGTCGTCATTGTTGTTGTCGACTCGCTCCTCTCCATCACTATCGATGTTTTTTTTTTTTTTGATATCGATATACATATATTTTTTCCTTACGGTCCGTGAGATTCGAACTTAAAAAGGAGGTGAAAGTTTCATTCCTCCTTACCAATGGTAATTAGTTATCACTATCGATGTTGTCTCTCTCAATTTGCTCTTCTTCCTCCTCCTTTGACATCTTCGTCCTCCTTCTCTTTGTCATCACCTCATGTACCATGTACCATGTACCATGTTTCTTGTGGTCGTCCGTTGACAGTAAACTTGTAGACATCTACATAATCTTTTATTATAAAAAAAACAGAAATAATCTTTTATTATAAAGAATTTAAGTGACTACTTTTAAGTGGAATGATCTTATGAATTTCACTGGACTTATCCATCCACACATTTATCGAGAGAACAACTAACTAGAATCAACCCAAACACCCATCGAGGTTTTTTGTCGATGAATATTCCCAGTAGCTCCCGCACAATGCACCATAGATCTTTCATCTCTTCCATAGCACGTACATCAGCAAAAAATACTTATGTACCCCTATTCTAATACCAAATCATATGCAAACGATCTTAATCATACGATGAGCTTTATAAATAATACTAAAAAAAACTTAATGTGACAATTGAGTTAATAAATGAGGTACATGAACCGATGCTCTTTCACGAGGACAACTGGTAAATCCTTAGCCCATGCCTGAGTAGCACTAGCAGTCTAGCAGCAGTATGTCCACGACCCAACCCCTCACCCTCCAGGACCGCCTCCACCTCCTCCTCCAATCTTGGCCGGAGGACTGGGCTTACGCCATCTTCTGGCGAGCCTCTGGTGCCTCCACTGGCAACAGTGGTAATACTATTAATCCGAGTGGCAGCAGCGCTGTCCACCTCTATTGGGGCAATGGCCACTTCCGGGGCGCCATCTCAAGCACCCACCGGTCTTATTCCGTGGAGCCAGTGCTTACCCACGACAACAGCAACTCCGACATGACGACGGTGGGGAGCATCACAGATGTAGAGTGGTTCTTCACCGTCTCTTCCGTGAGGTTCTTCAACAGCGGTGACCAAAGCGCGCCCATCCGTGCATTGGAGTCTTGCGCTCCGCTTTGGCTTTCCGGAGCACAAGAGCTCCAGATGCTTGGGTGCGAACGGTCACAGGATGCCCACAAACATGGCGTCCAGACCCTCGTCTACATCCCCATGGGCAACGGCGCTGGGGTGCTGGAGCTCGGCTCGTTGGAGATCGTTGCCGAGAAGCTGGCCGTAGTGGAGAAGGTGAAAAGGGCCTTTCCTGTGGATGACTGGAAGGTGGATCACTCTGAGATGCATGACGTTGGGCCGGCAGGGAGAAGCCGGAAGAAGAAACAAGGGAATGGCCGGAAAGACAAGGGGTTGTCGGTTATCCAACGCTCGGAGGCGGAGCAGCAGCGAAGGAACAAGCTGAACCACCGGTTCCATGTGCTTCGTTCTGTCGTCCCCAACATCACGAGGATGGACAAGGCCTCCTTGCTTGCGGACACCGTCGAATACATCGGTAAGCTGAAGACCCAACTGGGCGAGCTCGAGGCCAAGGCCGAGGTCAATAGGGAGATCGGCCGCATGGACAGTAGTGGTAGCAGTAGTAATGGTGGTGGTGGTACTGGCAAACGAAGGATTTATGATTCCTCCACCAATGTCATCAACTTCAGCACTACCGGCAAAGGAGCCATGATGGAGTTGGAAGTGAGGATGTTGGGGGCGGACACCGCCATGATAAGAGCACAATCGGAGACTGACGGATGCGCACCGGCGAGGCTGATGGATGCGTTGAGGGACCTGAACATGCAGGTGCACCACGCAAGCATATCCACTGTTGGGGAGCAGATGGTGCAGGATGTGGTGGCCAGTCCACCCAATGGTTTGCAGGACGAGAACGTGTTAAAGGCCACATTGCTTGCTGTCATTGGGAGGTGAATAACATGTGTGTGTTTAATGGATCCCCTTCTTTCCATGAAAAACTAGTGGGTTTTCCTTCACACTTTCCCTGTTATAATAAGATCGTCCAGGTGTTTGCATATGTTCAATTTTGTTTGAAGGGATGATAAATCAGGGTTGTTTTTTAAGCTTTCTTAATATTATTCTAGTTGCCTACCATCATCAATAAATAAATATAATATATATATATATATATTCTAGTTGTCTCTGCTACATAAATCTGGAATTGAATATCAATATTTGGATCCTCTCCAATCATTGGGAGTCTAATCTCTCAACTCTGAAATACAAATTGAAGAAAGAAATACATATTGAGTGGTTAGTTCTAAGCATTTTTGATGCAATGCAAATTAGACCATACATTCCTTTTTACGGGACACATCAATCTGTGGGTTTTTTGTCCTTACCATGAAATTCTGTGAATTTAGCTTTTTTGAAAAAAAATTAAACCTGCACTAGCAATACCGAGGATTAAAATTTAGAAAAAGCACTACCATATTTAAAGTAGACTGCTCATGTGAACGTTAGGGTCCTTTCCAGTTTCTTCCTTGTAAGGCTTTCCCTCCTCATTGGATAATTGTAATCTGAAAGTCCTCTCCCTTCCAGAAAAAAAAGAAAAGAAGAAGCAACCAAACAGTATTGCTTCCCAACTTTGACAACCGCAAAGGTTAAATTTGCTTATCCATCTACTATACATTTAAGCGAACCTGATGAAATGCCCCATGGCCCTCCACCACACAATCAAACTTCGGGTGGTTACCGAATAAAGGTGGGGGAATGGTTGGATGCGTGGATCTGGCCAGCCAGTCCAGCTGCACTAGATTCCATCTATATATATATATATATATATATATGTATGATGTCTCTATTGCTATCTCTACTTTTCAGTTAAAACCCTTTTTCGGAAATTTGTTATGCAAGAGATTCCAACTTGACACTCAAGCCTGGTAACCACAATCTAAACTACTTAAGAGTTGGTTCTTTACTTGTATTCTTGATCTTTAATAATTATTAATTAGAAAATAAAAGTCTATCATTGAGGGCCGCACTACATGTTGCAACTCTTTTGTCTCATCTCTGTAATGCATGTCAGATAAACATAGACAAACAAAATGAGAACTTACTGTTGATAGATTTTATGGAACTTATTCATCATTGTCATGTTGACTATCTGATGTAGAAGTGTCTATTCGATTCCCACAACAACTACATCTGCTCTTATGGAAAGAGTCTCTTGTGTATAACAAGAGCTGGTATAGTTTTTGTGTGATTGTTATATTGAAAACCTTAAATATAGCATATATTTATATAATATACTTCGTACTTGTGTTACAATATCCCTTAATGTCACTTTACTTATTATGTTCTCACAATTAAGCCAACCTATTAAGTTAATTAAGTCATACTAGGTTAAACATTAGGACTTTAGGTCTAACGATTACGACACTCTCAAGTCTTTTTAGTTGTAGTGCCTTAAAAAATTGGTTGCTACAGCAGTCTCTACTTTATCAATCACATTTTCAGTATTATATGATCAAGCTCATAGCAATTGATTAGCAATGACAAAATTATGTCTCTGGTAGTGAAAGGATGGATGACACTGGGGCTAACTAATTATAGTCTTATATGGGGAATTGAGATAATGATTTTAGGAATATTGTCTCTGTTCGATAGTTTTTTCAGTTATTGCTACGAATGAAGTTTATATTTCGTTATTTTCATGTATGTCTACTCACAATTTTTTCCTGTCTCATGTAGCTTGTTTTTTGTTATTTTTGAAAGAAGTAGGTTTTACTTTGAGCTTATGGCCTTTCATTGGTATTGTCTTTTCCAAATGTTGATAGGTAAGATTTTGTGGATCCACATGCACAAGATTGGTAATCTGTTTGTATATTTGTATTTCGTACTCTACTGATCTCCTTAATTATAACATTTGATAACTTCGATATCGAAATGGTTGGTAGCATAAAAATTCTGAAGATCTTGCCCTTATTTCCCTGTACAGATAAGAATTTACTGTTAATATGGGTGAACACTGGACAAAGCTCTTAGGAACACAGAAAGCAACAACTTTTTCTATTTGTATTCAAGTTCAATATTCAATTTAAGGCATATGTGCCAAAATTCCTGATACAGCAGCAACTTCACCATTGCTACTTCTGCTTTTATTTACCCTTGCCTGCATCATATTATTTTCTCAGGAATCGCCTTTTTTAGGGAATCTTTGAAGTTTCTGTGTTCTTTCCTTTGGCATCTTTTGTACTGGTGTTATGTCTTTTGCTTCTGGTAAGTTCAGCTTCTTTTATTTTGAGTGCTAGGTATATATACCAAAATAGGACATCACATAATTCTAGACAAGTAAGGTTGTAATCATGTAAAATTCTTTCAACGACTTATTGAGGATTATGATGATTGATGAGGACTCCAATGGATGATACGTGAACAAAACATTATGTGACATGGATTTTAAATTATACTTGTCTTAACCGTTTCCAGCATCTTTTGTGTTGTGAGTGGGGAGAAGAGAAAGTATTTGTCCAAATCCAATCCAAGCAACAAACAAAATCACACAAGACAGAGATTTATGTGGTTCTTCGAATTATGTACGTCCACGGATGGAGAGGTTGTTCTTCACTATGTGTAATTGAGGATACAAAAGGGTGTTAGTCATAACAATGGGAACCCTAGTATATATATACTAGGTTCAAATGACTAAGTTGCCACTAATTACATAACTAATTCAAGTCATATTCAACAATCTCCACCTAAACTTGAATTTGATCTCCACCTTGAGCTAGCCTCTCCATCAGGACCCACGAAGAGTCAGTTGCAGCCATAAACATTGAGCAAGTCCAAGTAATGTTTGAACTTACTTTCTATCACACCTTTTGTGAACATATCTGTCAGATTGTCTTTGGTCTTGATCTTCAATATCCTGATTCTGTCTTCACTTCTGAGAAAATGGTACCTGACATCAATGTGTTTCGTGCTGTCATGAAACACATTGTCCTTTGTCAAACAAATGGCACTGAGACTGTCACAGAAAATATCTGTTCTGTCAGTATGCTGTCCAAAGTCTCCAAGTAACCCTTTAAGCCAGATACATTCCTTTGCTGCTTCAGTTATAGCCATCTATTCAGCCTCGGTGGTGGAAAGTGACAACTGAGCCTGCAACTGTGAAAACATAACCTGTTAAGGATCTCCTATTATCAACATCACCAGTATAATCAGAATCTGTAAATCCAGCCATGCTGCAACTCTGATTGACGCCATACATCAGCCCCACGTCAGATGTTCCTTTTAAGTATCTGAATATTCTCT
>JAMKQA010027349.1:0-10406 GCA_024699735.1 Posidonia australis
TTAGGGTTTTGAATTTTAATTAATTAGGGTTTCTAATGGATTTTGACTTTAATTAGGGTTTATTGGTTTATTTAGGGTTTTTGAGTTTTAATTAGGATTTATGGTTCTATTTAGGGTTTTTTTGTTGATTAGGGTTTTGAATTTTAGTTAATTAGGGTTTATTAGTTTATTTATTGTTTTTTAGTTAGGGTTTATTGGTTTATTTAGGGATTTTTGGATTTTTTAGGGTTTTGAATTTTAATTAATTAGGGTTTTTAATGGATTTTGTCTTTAATCAGGGTTTATTGGTTCATTAATTGGATTTTAAGTGTTTTAAATTTGATTTTGACTTGAATTAGAGTTTTTGTTTCATTAATTGAATTTTAAGTGAATTTTAAATGTGTTTTGTTTGGTTTTTATTTTAATTATGTCAGAGTGGACTAGTGTGGGCCTGAATGGGCTTGTGTGGGCTTAATTGGGCTAGGGTTTTTGGTGGTCGCAGCCAAAGCATCTTTCAAAGGAGCCTACTACCGTGTGATTTCAAAATCGAGGTGTCTACAATATCAAACATGTGTTCTTAAATGATTGGTACTTATGTTTATGTTAATTTATATGATTTGAATTAGCTTGTATTTATATTTGAGACATTATGTAATGCAATTAGTTCTCAACTAGTGCTTGTTATTGCAATCATCTAATATAATTACCTAGTTTATTGTCACTATAATATGTAATTACCGACGCTGCAAATAAAAAATATTAGTAATAGTTAATAGTGTAATAGAGTATGTAGTTAATAGGTGTCAGTAAATAATTAATATAGTGATAGTTTATATAGTTAACCGTTACAATAACATATAATTAGTGATAAAAGAAATAAAAATGTGCTGGTAAATTTTGATCTTTAGTGATATTTATATCTCTTTAGCTATCAGTAAAGTTACTTTTTTGGGATAGTTACAGTAGTGACTATCGATAAATCAAACAAGTATAGCAACAAAAAAATGTTATAATAAACAATTTTTACTGACGGTTAGAAAAAAACATCACAATACCATTTAGTGATGGGACTTTAGCCAACAGTCAGTTAACTGTTAGGCGACCGTCACTATATCTATATTGACGGTTTTATGCACTTTTACCAATAGCTAGGGCTGTCTGTAAAAGATTGTTTTCTTGTAGTGGAGCTAGCATATCTCATCCCCTATCATATCTCCCATTTGAGTCACATCAAGTAGACTTTGTTGTTCAATTTCACTTGCTTCATCTTCATGCGGAACATGAAGTTCTTTATTTGAAAAGTTGTCAAGAATTCATCTTGCATTCTTTGTTCGATGAAAAGTTGTGGATATACATTACAACTACAACTTTTTTGACTTGTTTCATGAATTCATATTGTGGCAACCTTTGTAAGATATGAAATCTTTTATTGAGCACACTGAATACACACTCAATGACATTCTGAAGCGCAAGAAGTGTAAGTTGTAGAAGGCCTCTTTCCTTTGTCTTGCTTCAATGGTTTAAAACTCAAGAAGATAATATCTTATGTTTCCGTAAGGGGCTAAAAATCCCTTCTTGTTTGGATAACCGACATCCACAAGATAATATTTATCTGAATTAACATAAACAATGATTACAAATGATACTTTTATTATGTTGATTAAATAAAGCTTTATTAATTTGAAAGCTATACTAACCATTAGAAGGAAATGGAAAGTTGTTTGCGAGGTTGTACATTGCATTGTTAAGAACTTTGCAATCATGTATAGTTCCCTCGCACCCAGCAGAAACAAAAATGAAACGCATGTAAAAGTCACACACACACCTAGCGTACTTTGTATAAACACCCCATATGCTTGTAGCAAAACCCAAAACCCAGCCTAAATCCTAATCCAAAACCCTAAACCTAACCCTGAACCATAATCCAAAACTCTAATCCAAAAACCTAACAACCTAACCACTTCCCACTCCATCATAACAACTTCTAACAACCTATAACAACCTAAACAAACCCTAATCACTTCCCACTCCATTATAACAACTTCTAACAACCTAAACAAACCCTAACTACTTCCCATTCCATCAAAACAACCTATAGTAACCTAAGCAAACCCTAACCACTTCCCACTCCATCATAACAACCTATAACAACTTAAACAAACTCTAATCACTTCCCACTCCATCATAATAACCTATAACAACCTATAACAACCTAAGCAAACCCTAATCACTTCCCACTCCATCATGACAACCTAAACAAACCCTAACCACTTCCCACTCCATCATAATAACCTATAACAACCTCCACAAACTATCCATAACAACCCAAACAATTTAGCCATTGCAAGTCTATAAATACCCTCATTTGCAAGAAAAAAAACAGGAAGAAAAAAGCTTTAAAAGAAAAAGAGAGAAAGCTTGAGAGGAGAGAAACCAAGAGGAGATCACTCAAACCAGAGCAATCAAGCCAACCAGAGCAACAGAGGAGCTTCAAACCACTGACGAGGCTCGAAGGAGGAGCAGTTCAGAGCTCCAGTCACTTTCTTCGACGAGCTCCGGTGACCACAAGCAGCCTACACTCACTGCCAACACAGGTATGCCCTAAACAAAGCTCAGTTCTCTTGCATTTTGTTCCCTAGGTCCTCCTCAACCTCCCTGGAGTTATTTCAGTGGAGACTTGAGGTTCCTTGGCCGGAATTTCAGATTTCTATGGGTTGTTGGACCCATTTTTCGGCGAATGAGGTGGGGGCACGATTCCTTTGAGTGATTTGTGTGCTGTAGGATTGGGATTAGCTAGGCTTGCTTCTCTCTTTCTTTTTCTCCACTTTGGAAGCCATGAAACCCCTTCTGGAAGCCTCCAATAGCAGCTCGTCGTCTGCAACACTCGCCGTCGTCGGAGAAGACAATTGGCGGTGAAGATCGTCCGGGAAGCTCACGCGCCATAGCTCTATCCTGAGCATTGGAATACCTTCCTCTCTACTCCCCTTGGCCTCTAGAAGCTTCATAGCCCAGCTCCAAGCCTCGATCATCCTCTACAATCGACGTCGCCGGAGACGACAGTGAGCTTGGTCAGGAGGGGAGCTTATGTTGCCTCTCCTGCTTCCAGATGATGGAAAACTCCCCTCTCCATGCCGTCGAGCTTCCTGGAGTGTTGGATCGCTGCTCCGTCGCCTCCAGTAGCCCTATCTTCACCGGGTTCATTGTCGGAGTCGCGACGTCGGCGAGGGTGGTGAGAGGATGCATCCAGCCATTGGGCGTTTGATCGGAGCCAGTAGATCTTCTCCCCTCTCTTCCCTCTTGCTTCCCTCACATTTGGATGCAAGATCAAGTGTCGGGGAAGCCTTGGATGGCATCCCAGACGGTCATTGCCGACGAGGAGCTTGCTAGTGACTGTCGATTGTTTTTTAAAACTTCTTTTAAAAAAACTTCTTTTCTTTTCTTCTTCTTGCATTTAAGTCCTTTCATCTTGCATATCAGTCCCTGTATTTTTTTGAAAATCATTTTAATAATGTTTTGTTTTGGTAAATTTGCAGTGTGGTCTTGGTGTTTTTATTTTACTAATTCTCAAGCTTCAAATTTTTGATAAAAACCCTCTGATTTAGTTTTCTTTCACCTTAAGTCCATTAATTTGCACATTAAATCCTGAACTTCACTAAAATTGCACTGAATACATGATTTGCTGGCACATTTGCAAACCAAACCCCGGAAATTCATGTTTTTTACTCAAAAATACATAATTTTGCATTTTAAGCCCTAAATTTCTCTAATATTGCATTGAATACATTCCTTTCTTGGCATATTTGCAAATCAGACCCTGGAAATTCATATTTTCATCCATTAGTCTATTGATTTGCACATTTAACCCTGAATTTTTCCAAAATTACACTAAATACAGGTTTTGCTGGCATATTTGCATATTAAACCCTGGGAATCTTAATTTTTACCCAAAATGCACAGTTTTGCACATTTAACCCCTAACTTCCTTAAAATTGCATAAAAATGTGTTTTTTTCCCCCACTTTTGCTGATTTAACCCTGAGAATCTCAATCTTTATCCAGAAACATGTATTTTTTGCATAGAGGCCCGTGGAAACTTACATATTTCACCCATGCATTCATTTGTACATGTTGTTATTCTTTTTTTCCATGCATATATTCTCATGCTTATTTTCTTGCATCATGCACACATCTCAAACTTAATTTTCGCATTATTTTTCGGATTTCTTTCGATTTTCATGATTTGGATTTTCATCGCTCAAGGGCGTACATTAATAGGCTCAACAATACCGACATGAACCTGAACGAGGATTATTTTATCTCATTTGATTTTCTCGAATTTCTTAAGTTTCTGCTGTTTTATGAGATGCTTTCCCAATATTTCCAATTTTCACGATTTTCTTCATCACCCAATGGCGTACAGTAAAACGGCATTTTCAAAGCCTACATTGTCCCTTGGATTATTTTTCTTATCATTTCTCTTTTATTCTTTGTTTCTTGGAGACTTGTCATGTTTTCGCATTCATCTTAGGCATGTGCATTAGGAGTAGACAAGCATACACACACAAGGTCATGAGCAAGCGGTTAACCTTGAAAGACCGAATTCTTCGGGCGTATAGGGGTGCCTAACACCTTCCCCATGCGTAATAAGAATCCTTACCCTTTCTCTGACCTGTAATGGCTAAGTGTTGCATCCATTAGGAACAGAGCATACACAATTCATTTGCATTTATTTACATCATTTCCTTGCATTCATATGCATCTTGGTTTTCCTCATCTTTCCATTAAAATACTAGGTGGCGACTCCTTTTTCTTATCTTTCTTTGGTGTTTCCTAGTCTAGTCTCTTTCTTCATATTCACCATCTTTACCATGACCATATCAGGACTCTTTGTGTGTTTCCACACATCGTGGGATCGTGTAGAGTTCCATCGGCATGGTCACACTTTGTGTATATAATTTTGCATCCTTTTGCTTCTGAATGCTAATTGACGATCCTTTGGTATTTGTGCATGGATATGAGCTCCATTTAGGGCTCCGATGCGATCTTTAAAAAATGAGTAGTACTTACCACCTCCATATTCAACAATATGTGTTGGTTTTGCTAATAATGAGTCCCTAAGTTGTATGATCTTAAGTGCCCATGCACACATGCCATCAAGGTCTTGGTTAAAATATCTACTAATTGTTTCTCCTAAGTGTTATAGATTGTATTGCATTGACCTATTTTTATGTCCATGTCCGATTATTCATAGGAAATTTCTCATGTATTCTTCTACAATTACATTTCTTATTCCTTACAACATATCCCTCTCTTTAAAGATATAACATAATCATACAAACACACTGGACATCGCACGACAACGATCAAAGCAATTCATATAATGGGAATTTAACATGTTTATGAACAACATGGTTTCTCATGAAAGAGGTAGTGTGCATTGGATTTTTTAGACAGAAATGTTTATTGTAGTATTCAAGAGAAGATACCAACAACTTAAGCAAAACCTCTTCCTCTTCCTCTGTGTCCTTAAGGAGACTAGATGCTTTGAGTTTCTTTTTTGGAACTTCTTCATCACCCATTAGCAATAAACGAATATCAAAATCGAACATGGTATCCATCCTTGAAGAGAAAAACAATATACTAAAGCAACTTAATTAATATGACATTGTATGTATACAAAAAATATAAATAGAAACATCTTGATTGTAAATGGCAAACATAGAATAAAGCACACAATACAACACATGAACTCATACTCCCAGAATACATCATTTCACAAAGAAGAGGAACCAAGTCAGACATGAGTATTATTGTTTTGTTTTCAACTAATAATTTGTTGAGGAAAAGTCTATGTTCCTATTTGTATTACTCACCTAATGATTTTAATTATTTTGAGTATTAATTGTAAAGAACATGCTTCTCTTGTTCTATCCTATATGTAATTGGAAAAACCGAATCTCCTACTAATTACATTCATCCCTTGTAATGGTAAACTAATCACAATGTTAATTTGCAATAAGTTTGATTAAGTATGCAATTAGAATTAAGTCTAATACCTCCAGAGTTGTGGGACTATGAACAATCTACAAGCTTGATCAAGTTTGCAATAATCTACAATTCCACATAGATGCAAACTAGTTTTACAAATCAGAGTATGAGATTAATAGTGCTCAAACAAATTCATAGCATGAGTTGGGTCAATAAAAGAGAAAAATGGCAACTGCCATCAATTGAATAGCCAATTGAAAAGTATGTACTCCCGATTGAAATAGTATTGGGGGAAGAAGAGATGGGTTTTGAACACTATTGAAAAACATCATCCACATAACATATTCATATGAAAAATATGTAAATAGGAAAAAATTAAGACAAAATCAAAAAAATTGAAAATTTAAACCTAGAGTGATTTGTAGTTATTGTCCGTGTTGTTAGGCCACTACCACCATTAGGTCACCGTCCACATCGTCGAAGTTCACTATGAACATGGCAAGAGAAAGGGAAACATAGATTCGACATTCACAATGACATGGAAAGGGAGAAGAGGATTGAAAAAGAAAACTAAGAGAGAGGGAACGCGTTCGTCCTTGAGAAAGGAGAAGAAGATTGAAAAAAAAGATTAAAAAAAAAACCTTGAGTGATGAATAGAGGTGTCAGAAATCCGAAAATATTCGAAAATCCATGTCGAATTTGTATTCAAAATCTTGAATTTTTATCAAAAAAAATATTCGACGAACTGAATTCGAATTCGAAAAAAAAATCAAAAAAATAAGATCGAATACAAATGTTGGTACATTCGATTCGAAAATATCCGAATCCGTAAATTTAATATTTTTATTTATTTATTTTAAATTAATCAATCTATTTACATGTAAACCTTAAGACATAAGTATCTAATAATTAATAAATAAAAACTTAAATACTATCCTTACAAAATGTACATATATATAATAACTTAAAAACTAAAACCCTAACCTAACATTCTAACAAGCCCGCAGCCCACTCCACAGGACGAGTCGTCCTCCGCCTCTGCCTCTGCCTCCGCCTCCTCCTCCACTCGTCCACTCACCCGTCATCCCCTCCTCTTTGCGTCGAATCTGAGCACACAGGATGAGTCGTCCTCCTCCACCTCCTCCTCCTCCATCATCCCATCCTCTAGTCCTCCTCTTTGCCTCTCACACTCATCCTCAACAAGCCCGCAGCCGACAGGACGAGTCATCGTCGTCCTCCTCCACTCCTCCACTCATCTCCTCAACCTCACTCGATCACTCCCCACCGGACAAAAGGCAGCTTCCGCTTCCAACTTCCCCTCCTCCTCCTCCTCCTCCTCACTTTCGACTTCTGGGCACTCCTCACTAGACAATAGAGGCTTCCCCACTTCCTCCTCTTCTCTCCAGACAACAGCCACTCGCCCACTCCTGACTGTAATCACAACTAGTAGCTCGGTGAGTCCTTTGATCAAAATCCATTTTCAAGTCAGAAATCAAAATGATATGCATCTTACTCACAAGTAAACAAAATGCATTTGATCCCAATGTGATACATTCTCTGTATTAGGATGAAAATCATGAGCATATGGTATTAGTATTATGGTGGTTTCTTATTTTTTAATCTCAATGTGTTTACTAAAGCCTTGGTGTAAAGTTGGGAACCTGTGTGGAAGCTATTTGTGTCTTCCAGAGAACGAAAAATGTTTTTGATCTCAATGTGATGCAAATTTTTTTGAAGGTGCCAAAAGGAAAGAGAACAGTGGAAAATTTTCTTGTCTCACACTCTCAATGTCATTGGAGAATTTTGTGCTTAATCTTTTTCCATCTTGTCTCAGTTGCCATATTCTTGTCTCAGACTTTTTTTGTGCCTAATCTTTTTGCCATTGGAGAATTTTTTGGTCTATATTAATAAATTTTCATTATGAGAATGGAGTTATGAGTCATAACTTATGAAGTAGTATATTGTGGAAAATGTAGTCCATAATTTTTTTTTCCTTCCAGTTTTTCAGACAGTGGAAATGCCTGGTTTTATATTATTTTGATATTATTTCATTGAGTAAGCATGTATATGCATCTAATAGTATTGATTTCTTGCTACAGCACCATGGTCTTCATTCTTTTAATTTTCTTTGTTACTGTATTAACTTACTTTCATATCTTGTATTTACATTTCTAAGTATCAAACTTTTACATGATACTGAATTAAAAAATCCTATTGATAAGCGCAATACAACCAGCATATCTATGGATATATTTTGGTAGTTTTGAGTCATGCAGGGAGTGAACTCAAACCTCCAAAATGAGTCAGAACTTGAATAGGACATGATTTCTTTCTCTCTTCTGGTGTATGTCGGAATGTAATGAGCTTTTCATCCTTGTAGATTGTTAATGAGCTTTTCATCTTCAAGCATGGCTTGTTTAATAAACTTTCTTTTATTAGTAGATGATTAGATTTTCTAGTATTAAATCTTCATGAGTAAATGGTAGTTGAGGTCCACATAATCTATTATAGTTTGTGTTCTTTAGTGTGCTATTACTTTATTTGGGAATGTAATAATATTCCTTTTATCGTTAGTTGCTTGTGTTTGGGGTGTGTACTTTGAGTTCAGAAATGCCACTCCATGGGCCATTATGCTTAAAATTAACATTGCAGCCTTATTTTAGCATATACTTGAATAATTGTACTATTTGTTTTGTTTTTCTAATATAGAGTGATAATCTTTTAAAAATTTCCAAGAAATCAACTTCTATTAGTAGCAGGGAATTACAATTCAACATAGGTTATACATTCTTTTGATAAAAAAATTAAAAATCTTGATTGTTATTTTTCTTAATTCTTTTATATGATTTTTCAATATAGAATTAGAAGTTATGGTTGATGTTCAATCAAAGGAAGTCCCCATTGGTCAAAGTCGAGCTTGCACTTCCAATGTCATTGCAACTCTATCAATTCCTAGTGTTGATTCTCGTGATGTGGTTGCTATCGTGGATTCCAAGGATTCTGAGAAATTAAGTAAGTTAATTGTTAATACTTTTTTATTTTGATTTTTATTATACAATTAAACATTATATCTAACATTTTTTCTTTGTTTTGCTATTGATAGGCACCGACACCGTTGCTATTGAGTGAGATTAGCTATTGGTATCTAAGTATCTTTTAAAATTAAGTCTTTCATTTGTTTTACTTTGAACATGGTGTATGTATATTTACTAATCATTTTTTTTTCCTTTTGTAGGTGTGATTAATGAGAATGAGACAAACTTTGGGTTTAAGGGATTTGACAATATAGTGTGCAAGAATGTTGATTTTTTATTGTTGCGTTTTAGCATAACTTGGAATATTTTGTTGTTTATTTGTGTTTGAACTTATGTTATTAATTTTTGTTTAAACATAACTTGAACATTTGTTATTTATTTGTATTTGAACTTATAGTCTATTTATGTTGGAGAAGAATTGAGATTATGATTAATTCTTGTTAGAAGAAACTTTGTAATTATGATTTATGGTTAACACTTGTTAAATTATTATTGTTGATGTTTGATTATCACGTTTTTTTTTGTTAAAGGTTTAGCTATTTAATATTTCATCGGCTTAAAATGCCAGGTAAGAAAACATTGTCCAGTCTAAAAAATTACAGATCCATTGGCAAACAACCAAAATATTATCAAAATGTTACACCAATGGTGAAATGGAATTAAAGATACATAAAATGTCTTAGAGTCCATCAGAGGGCAAAGACACTCTCCCTGAATCACCAAGGGGCAGAGAATCAACTCCAGAAGGAATTCTGGAAGAAGAGGGGATAGAAGGAATGGAGGAGTCGACAGGCTGAGAAGCCATGGTAGAAATAAATTGCCTCATATCCTCCTTCTCAAATCCTGAAACAAGATTATTTATCCAGAGATTCATCAAATAGATAATATCATAAATAATGGAAGAAGAAGATTTACATGAATTTCGAAAAATCCTATTATTCCTTTCTTTCCAAATCAGCCAGAGAATGATTTGAAGCAACAAAGTCCAACCAGAATAAGGCAAATAATATTTAAGATGTGGAGCTGAAAGAAATAATTCAGCAACATTAAAATGACCAGGATAAAGTGCTGAAGCCAAGAAGAAGTCCCAAATCTTACTTACAAAAGAACAATTTAGAAACAAGTGATTGTTATTTTCAATGCTCACAAGATAGAATGTGCATAATGGAGACCTAGTCCATGCTCTTTTCAACAAATTTTCTTTTGTCAGATTCTTATTTTTAATTACTAACCATGAGAAGAGCTTTACTTTTACTGGAGTACAACTAGCCCAAATGCACTGGTAGAAACCATTACGAAGACCCCCATCATTAAGTATACTGTATGCTGCCTTTACAGAGAAAGGGCTTTGATTAGGGGGCAGCCATATGAATTTATCACCACTATTACCCAAAGATAAAGTTTG
>JAMKQA010027371.1:0-34563 GCA_024699735.1 Posidonia australis
TTTTAGGGTTTTATTGGATTTTAATTGGATTTAAATGAATTTTACTTGATTAGGGTATTATTTGTTTGATTAATTAGCTTTTAAGTGGATTTAATTTAATTTGTTTTGTTTTAAGTCTAATTGGGTCAAAGTGGGCCAATGTGGGTTTAATTGGGCTTGTGTGGGCTTGTGCGGGCCTAAGTGGGCTAGGATTTTGGTGGTTGCAACCAGAGCATCAACCGGAGGAGCCTGCTGCCAAGTGACTTCAAAATCGGGGTGTCTACATGCATAAATGTGGTTTTGAATAAAGGATAATGGTATTCTGAGCATGTGTTGATGATGTTTGCCCATGTAATGACATGGAGGAATGTGGGACCCCAACAAATGGATTTGGGTGTGATTTTGGGTTTGAGACCCTATAAATAAATGAAATGATGATTTTATGTGGTTTTGGGCATGAGACCCAATTTATGATTTTAAAGTATTGTTTTAATGAATTGAGTTGGGACCCCAGTGGAGAGTCGAGTGTTACAAGGAGACAGAGTCCTACAACGAAAAGAATGGAATGAAATGGAAAATGGTTTTGAAATGGAACACTAATAATGTGGTTGTCGAGCTCATAGCGGTGTAGGCTGAGCTTGGGTTTTCATACCTAGTTGTTCGGGTCACCGATGGTGTAGGCTGAGCCTAGGTCGTTGTACCTAGTTGTTCAGGTCACCGAGCTCGTAGCGGTGTAGGCTGAGCTTGGGCTTTTGAGCCTAGTTGTTCGGGTCACCGATGGTGTAGGCTGAGGTTAGGTCATTGGACCTAGTTGTTCGGGTCACCGAGTAGGGCGTCAGACAGAGACGTATCCCCGTGCACTTATGAAAATGAAATTGAGGCGGGTTGGTCGGGGCGGTGACATCCCGCACGGGGAATTTCATCGCTGCAGTGCAGGAAGGTAGGGGAAGGAAGTCCTCGCCTACTGCTTGTGTGCTTGGTTACCCCTGATCAAGGTGACAACAGTAAAGAAAAGTGGAAATGAATAAAGAAAGAGAAATGTGATTTGGTCAGGATTGGACTGATGAAATTGTCCTAAAAATCCTGAAAAGAAATGATGATGTTTTAACCAGTTGCCAGCTAGTGTTTATGATTTGGTTTTGAGCCCAATGGGGCATTGTGTTTTAGGCTGGATCTAGTCAGAAATGTGAATTTGAAAGTGTGTTTTAGGAAGAAATCCCAAATATTGAAAAAGGAAATGTTTTGGAAAATGAATTCCAAAGGTTTTTGAAAGAAATGTAAAGGAATGTTTTGAAAGAAAAAGTGGTTTTGGAATGAATTCCAAAGGTTTTTGAAAGAAATGTAAAGGAATGTTTTGAAAGAAAAAGTGGTTTTGAAAAAGCATGGATTGGGATTGAATTCCCAAGTGATTGTCTAATAAAGAAAGAATGATTTTCAAAAAGAGAAAACCAAGTTTTGAAAAAAAGAGATTTATGGTTTTGCCGAGGTTTTGTGGTTTGTAAGTTTTGGGGCGCGTACTGGGTGACTTAGATGTCACTCACGCGTGCTATTTGATTTTCAGGTGCAGACCGCATGCAATCGAGTTCTGGTGCAGGAGTTGGAGCTTCTAGCCGCATATTGTGATCCTGAAGGTGAGTCTTAGTTACAGTTATTTGATGTTTCTGTAATTAGTGTAATTATGCTTGATACTGTGTTTTGGTAGTGTGCCCGGGATCGGGGCGTTACACCTCCCAACTCCTCCACGCGGTCTTCAACCATTTTTCATAGCTGGACAGGGAGGTATGTCACTAGCGAAACCCAATTAGATGGGGAGAATAGCCCACACATGAGCATGCATCTCATTAGCTTTCAGAGCCTTCCTTGAACTCCCCACAATGTCCCTCTTACACCATAGAGGACCGACGTGCCTCACCGGCCCCATTAATGGTCGGTGACGGTCATCCAGTCTAGCCAGTACAACAGTAGGTGGAAGGAGTGGCTCAGGCCTTTTAAATCTTTCCTGATCATGTTCTCTGGTTATTTATTGATCCTCATTGCTTTAGTGTTCCTTGCCTTGCATCTTTGTGTGCAATTGAGGCTCTGGGAAGGCCATGAGGGTCGGTTGTCTGCTGTAATCCCGGAACCTTGGGTCAATACCACGAGCAACATGCGCGGGTTCCCTAGTTCAGAGCACGAGTCGACCTAGCCTCCACTTGTTTGTTTATCACTTGTTCTGCTTTTGTGATACGACTTGCTCTCATGAGATTTCTGTTTCTCACTCTTTACAGCCATGCACTTGTTTTTTCGTTTGGAGTTTTGCTCAGCTTCCTTGGACAATGAGAAGTCATATGGTTGGACCTATTCTTGGAGCCATGACTAGCCTATGCAAGTGACCTGCGCGGTTGGTCGAGGAAATTTTGGCCATCATTAGACAAAGTCCCCATGCCAATTTATCACATTCCTTGCATCCTTCATTGCTTACTTTCCAAAATTTTCTACTTATTGTGGCCATCGCATCATGTTTTCACCTCATCGCATCATTTGGCTCAAAGGCAAACACAAATTGGCATTAGTATGTTAACATAGATGCACATATGGTCGAGCAAGTCAAGAAAGACTGATTTGTCGAGCGCATGGTGGTGCCTAACACCTTTCCCATGTGTTATAGGAGTCCTTGTCCTTTCTTTGGCTCGTACTGACCCTTGTGTCACATTCATTGGTATGGATTTCTTTATTTTACGTTTCTTATCATGTTTTTATTGTTTGTCTTGTGTTTTCCGGTTTTCCACACCTTCCAATTCTTCTCTTAATAGACTAGGTGGCGACTACGATTTCTTTTCCTTATCCATTTGTCATTTGTGGTTTGCTTCCCCCTTGTTCCTCTTTCTTTGTCGACCCCAGGGTAGTGTCCACACACCCTATATCCACCAGTACACTAGAAAGTTTGAAATTGTTTATTTTTACAGTAGCACTTAAAGGCAAAGTTCTCTTTTCAAGAGTAGCTAATTCTGAATCAGTAAAGAACAAAGTTGGTTCTATGAAAACCATGGTTGCAACTACCACTAGTGTTTCTACTGATATGTCTTTTGGTACTTGGGCCTTCTTTAGTACTTCCATCAGGTTGTCTCAGTGCTTTTCTGAGGCTTTGATCAGCTCATAGATGGATATCTTGGCTTACGTCTTCCTTAGTTGTTAAATTCTTCTATTCTGCTAGGGATGTCAAATTCTTATCTCAGAGGCGGCAAGACTCTTTCTACAACTGTTGGGGGCAGCGCGACTTGATTTGAGACTCTACCCATACCCATTTGAGTGATGGGTGCTTGTTGCGTTTGTTGGTATCCTCCACAAGTTTGAGCAGATTTGATCAATGACATCAACCCTCTAAATAAAGACTACTCCTGAACCCTAGTTTGTCCATGGCGTAAGAGTGACAGGCCTGGCTAGGTAGGGGTCACATTGGGTTGCTGGATGTATCCACGTGCAAGGCTCCTTTCTATCATGTCCTGGAATCCTTGAAAACTCAAGGCCTATTCATACTAGTGATCATTCTCAAGCCATCCCCTTGGTGTCCTGGGTGGTGATTCTCCATCGTCTAGTTCTAGTGAAGTAGTTAACCACACTATTCCTGAATCTACATCATGATCGACTTCAATGGTAACTACCCTCCCTTGATGCTTGAACTTGAGGAGCTGATGTACCGATGATGCAACGACCTGGATTTTTGCTAGCCAAGACCTCGCCATGATTAGTGATCTCGCTAGGTCTTGCTCCATGACAATGACAGAGGTAGTGCTAGTGAGGGAGCCAATAGTGATATCGACCTAGATGGTACTGATTGCCTCCTTTTGGCTTCTATCGTAGGCTGCACAAGTGAAGTGACTTTCAGTGATTTCGTCTCTCTCGATGCCTAAGTAATCAAGTGTGGAAATGGATCAAGCACTTCGACTTGCACCAGTATCGATGAGCACTCCTAAAAGGGGGTAATTATTGACGTCCATAGAGATAATCATCGGGCGTGAGCATTTTTTTGGCGGAGGGAGCTTTATGTCTTTGAAGACTATGTTTCTCTGTTCAAATCCCTTAGTGATTTCTTTAGCAGGTATAAATGGATCTGGGTTGCTAGATTGTTGCTAGACCTATCAATTCTTGACACGACACGATTACATAAAACGACACAACACGACATGATAATACGATAAAATTTAGTTATAAATTTTACTTATTTTGAAATATTTATGTGATTTATGGTTAATAAACATAACTTTATCTTGACACTATTGGACATGATTATTACCAGATTTAACACGATTGGAATAGATTGAACCTAGTTAATACACGTTTAACATTAATAATAGATTATTAAGCATATTATTACCAAATTGAATACAAATGCATTTTATATACTTTTAAAATTATTGTATTATTAGTAATCAAATATAATTTTTCCAAAACATAAAAAATATTGGTGAAAAAATGGTAGACACGATAACACGATAAGTCCAACATGATAAGTACACGACACGACCTAATTAACAGGTCCAATTATTGCTCGCTGTTGGGGAGAAAGTTGTGGTGACCAAGGAGGGCAAAATTGTCAGCTTGGTTTTCCCATTCTTCCTCAGACCATTCCTCCGGATCTAGTATTGTTGGTGCATTGGGCTCTTCTTCTTTTGTAATTGGTGGCTCACGGTCTGGGTCTGCCTCTATGCTTTAAAGAGCTACTAATTCATCTTGAGTTGTGGGTCGTCTGTCTTTAGCCCACACATAAGATACGACATGATTAGGCATGGGGTTCTGATGTATCTGCATCCCAAGCTGACTCCCTTGAGCTGCCTTTAGCCTTTCTATGAGAGCTGGCCACATGATCTCCCCCCTATCATTTAGGTCATATATCTTGTCCTTCACCATAAAACACTCCTCCAAGGTATGCCCATTCTTCTGATGGTATGGGCAATATTTGGACCTATCAATGATGGGAGCGTTCAATTTGGGCATCGAAAGTTGTAGATCTCTTCTTTCAACTAGCATTATGAACACATCACAGAGTACTTGAGGGAGTGGCAATAGATCTATCATTTCGGCCCTTTGTAAGATTGTGGTGGAGGGACATTATGGTAGTTCCTCAGTTGTTGCCATTGTTGTTGCCTTTGTTGTTGATTATTAAATTGTCCTTGTTGCACATACATGGGGTAGGTTGGTGTTTGTTAGCGTGGCTGAGGCTGTGGGAACTGTTGGTATTGCTATTGGTACTGTGTCGGAAGTCCTTGATAATGGCCAAGCTGATTCTGATATTGTGTTGTGTCCCAAGGCTGATGTTGGCGATTCTTCTATCCTTTTTGGCCTTACTGTGTTGAGATTTGCGCCATGCTACCGGTGATTCCCTCTACAGTGTGTCTGATGGTCTTCTTCTTGCCTTTCTCTTTGGATTCCAAAAATGGTAGTTTGTCCTTGCTGCAAAGGACCTTTTGCAGTACATTGGTAGAGTTGGGGATACATGTAGAAGTCCCCTATTAACAGACTTGCTCTGAGCGCTCCTGTGGTGTTACTGGCTATGATCTCGACTGCCTGGTTTTCTGGTATATAGCATTATGACTTGGCTGCCATATCCCTCCATCTGCTTGCAAAGTTGATAAAATCATCATTCTACCTCATCTTTTCTGCAGTGAGATCCTCAACGATGGGTTTGTGTAGCACATGGTAACTGTACTAATTCAAGAACTTCTCCTATACTATCTTGAAGTTACAAAGATCATATGTGGTGAGGGTGTTGAACCTTTTCAATGCCTCCCTTTCCAATGTTTTGAAGAAGAGATAGACTATGCGTCCTTGATCGTATTTATAGGGCAGTGCATCCATAGTGAACATAGCAAGGTGATTCAGGATCATCTGTCCCATCGTATTTTCTCATATTAGGCAGCTTGAATCCTAGTGGTAGGTTGAAATGTGGGAACTTAAAGGTGTCGAAACCAATGGATGTCTTTAATGTCACCCTTGCATTTGCCAATGCCTTTGCAATCAAGCACTTCATATCTAGAGTCAGGATGGCCGGTTGCCCTTGGAACTGGTACCCCTGAGCTGGATGGGCTTGGTATGGTTGAGGGGTATTATATGGTAAGGAGAAGGGTGAAGGCTAAGCTAGACGGTAGTAGGATTGTACTATTGGAGGTAGTATGGGTGGTTGGGTTGCCCTTAGGTAGTATGGTGGGATGTGACTTTGTCATGGTTGAGGGATCGAAGGGTAGATGGGGGTAGTGGCATATGGAACTGGTGGGCTTTGACTGGAAAAGTTGATGGTAGGGCTAGGTGGTACTGAGTAAGTAGGCATGGTTAATGGACTCTAGTGGAAGCTCAAGAGAGAAGATACATGCATGAGCAAGACTGGTGTGCTCTTAGTCATTCCCGAAGATTGGTGTTGTGCCAAAAACTGAAGTGTTTGGTTGATTATTCCCTTAGGCAGTTGATGTGAGTTGATTGACACTGATCTTGTAGTTGCCCTTGTGAGCATGTGACCAAACAAGACACTCCATGGTTGGGAGTAGCTAATCTCTTCCTCCTCTTCAATTTCTTCATCCACGTACTGTGCTTGGTCCTCATTTGGAGCAAAAACTGTGGGGGAAGGACTTCCAGCAGAGTAGTTGTATGGTATAGATGCGTGAGGCAACTTTCGGCGAGCTTTTTGCTGTATGAACTTTGGAGTATCTGGCTGCTTGACATTGGATGTGGAAGGGTTGAAGAGGAACTCATGCTGGGTCATAAAATCATCAGTGTTGCAGATGTTGAGGCAGCTGCGGTGGCTTGGACCATGCTTGACATGCTGAAAGGGTCGACGTACGAATTCAACCACGCTCAATGGGTTTCTGATGGCATTGACCTGCCTCTTCTGTGAGTCTTCTCTATTGAACTTGACCTTTGAATTTCAAGTCTTTTCGAGTTCTTGATTGGATTTTTAGACTCTGGAATTTCGATTTCAAATCTTGACTTTAAACGTCAAATTTTGAACCTTTGCTTTTGAATTTCAACTTTTGATTTTCAAATTTGTAAGTTTTGTGTTTCAAATTTTGAATTTCGATTTTGAATTTTGGATTTCAATATTGAATTCCAACTTTTGAATTTCAAATTTGGATTTTGAATTTTCAATTTCAAATTTCAATTTTGAATTTCAAAATTTGAACATTGGATTTCCAATTTTGAATTTTTAAGCTTCAAATTTTGAGTTTCAAATTTGATTTTCAAATTTAGGATTTTGACTTTTTGAATTTAAATTTCCAAATTTGAATTAGAATTAGAATTCTGATTTTAATTTCAAAATTTTGAGTCCATATTTTGAATTCAAATTCGAATTTCCAAATTTGAATTTTAAGTTTGGATTTGAATTTGAATTCTAATCTAATTTTGAGGTTGAATTTTGAATTTCCAACATTGAATTTGAATTTGAATTTAGATTCTAAGTTGGATTTGACTTTGAGTTTGAATTCAAATTTGTTTTCTTTTTTTACACCCAAATAGAAAATAAATTATAGACAAAAAAAAAATTACAGACTCCTCAAACGTTTTCCCTACTACAAGTGTCTACAAAGGAAAAGTACAGACTTAAGCGAAAAGGAAGTGGTTACAATCCTACTTAATAAAGCAAATTCGTTCCTATGGATGTGGATTTAGGGATGATTGATGTAGATGTCGTCATGTCTACTCACGTCAACAACTTTGATCGCCACTTGTCCTTTGCTTTCACTGGTTGACAAGACACCATGCAGGAATTATTGTAGTGGGTGTGATGGATGTGGGTTCTCGATTCACTAGATCGACGACTGGATGTTGTCCATTGGCTCCCTCGTGCTATATAGTAACCTTCCCTTTCGAAACAAACAAACTAGAAAGAAAGAAAATCTGGATTAGTTCTAGGTGTAGTAATCAATGTTAGAAAGAAAAATAAACAACAAGAACAAATAAATCTAATACTAATTGAGGGTTGCCCTTACTTGTATATGCCATGAGCTATATTATGTCATGCAATGGATTATATGAAATAAAAAGTGAAATAATTGGAAAACAATACTCCCTTTGCCCTTGTACGCTATGGAGTGGATAAAGGAAGTGGAAGTTACAGATGGAACTCTGAAGGTGCACATAGGCTTGGATTGAAAGGATCTCTATGGAACTAGGTTTCTGACATGATTTTAGCAAAACTTCGCCAAGATTTGATCTCTCTAGGCCACCTCTCTCTCAATTTGAAAAACCTCCTTGAACTCAAGGTCTGGGGATCTATTTATAGGCATGAAGACGCCAGATATTGTCAAAAATAAGTCAAGAAAATATCTAGATATTGAATTTACTCGAAAACTCAAAAAATGAGATATTTAAGGGGAGATCATGTGGACACCTCTTAGGGAGAGATTGAGGACAACTCAGGTAAGTAGTCCAAAATGCAGATACATCAAGACCCTTTGTCCAATCATGTCGTGGCCCATGTCTGCACTAAGGATAAATATCATGCAGCTCCAGCTGAAACGGTGACTTTCCAACACATAGAAGCAAACCCAGACTTAAGGCCACCTGATGCTGAGGAAGAAGAGTCTGAGGAGCCAGAGACACCAATCCTGGAGGTCCCGTCTGATGAAGAATGGGAAGAGGTGACAGATGATGTGTGAGATTCTCAGTCAAAGGAGCCCGCCAGTGATACCAATTTATTGGATAATCTTAACACCCTCCTCGCCTACGAGCTGCAGCCTTCTAGTGGAGTGGATCATGAGGACCCCTCCGTGTCAACTTAAGAAGGCACCACAAATGTTGAGCGAGTGGAAATTATATTCAAAGATACAGAGCTGTCGCCACCAAAAGAGCGTGCCTTCCCACTAGTCATTTCTGTGATGGTTAACGACTTCCCCTTGATGGGAGTGCTAGTTGACACTGGTGCTAGATGGAGTGTCTGCTCAATCCACCCTGGACTATGTAGATGTTGAACAGGATCGAATTACTGAATGCCATTTCGCCTATGCGGCGTACGACAAAGGCGTAAGAGATGTGGTGGGTATGACTCAATTGGACATTACCATCGGCCCACTAACTACTACTATGATGGTCGTCAGTATGGAACATTACCTAGCTGAACTCCTAATTCTAAGGAGATCCTGGCTAGTAGAAATTATGGTCGTCGCATCCCTAGTACACCAATGTCTTGAATTCAAGCATCAAGGGAGGGTAGTCACTGTTTGGGTGGATCACAATGTAAATGGGGGGATGACATGGCTACAGGCGTCGTCAGCACCCATCAATGGAGAACCAGCCTTGTAATCGCCTAATAGGTGGCCGATAGGAGGGTGGATCGATGATCCCTATTGACCTGATAATACACCAAGCTTCCAAGGATTCTAGGACAGGACAAGCATGAGCCTCACACGAAGACATGTCCAGCTACCCCATACAAGCGCTACACAACAAGGCTCATCTCTACTCTATCGTGGACAGATCAAACCCTAGGTGAAGTCCCTTCTGAGAAGGCCCACGTCGCTAATCAAGTCTGCCCAAGCTCATGAAGCTCACCAACAGGCCCCTATCACAAGGACGGGCCAAATTTCAAATCAAGTCGCGTTGCCTCCATCCATTGTTGAAAGAGTCTCAACCCCCCCGCTTTACAATAAGAATTTGAGGTACACAAGAGAACAGAAGGGGAGTATGATATCCTAGAGCAGCTAAGAAAGACGCAGGCAAGGTTCTCCATCTATGTGCTAATCAAAGCCTCTGAGCGACATCGCAATATCTTGATGGATGTCCTAAAGAAAGCCCAAGTCCTAGAAGACATGCTTGCAGAATTTCTGGCGATGGTGGTAGTTGCAACCTTTGTTGAGCCAACCTTGTTCTTTACAGACTCTGAATTAGCTCCTCCTAAAAGGAGGACTTTTCCTTTAAGTGTAACTGTGAAAATAAACAATTTTGAACTTTTTGGTGTATTTGTTGACATAGGAGCAACTTTAAATTTATGCTCCCTAGATACTTTTAATCTACTTGGACTTAAAGAAAGTCAAATGTGTCCAGTGACACTAACTATGTTGGGGTATAACACAAAGAAGACACATGGTAGAATCAACGGCAAGGTCATTGTTGGCCCAATAGAAACAGAGACAGAATTGATAATAGTCGATGCACCTATCTCTTATCGAGTCATCCTAGGGTGCCAATGGATTATGTAAATCAGGGCAGTCACCTCCCCACACTACTAATGCATAAAGTTTCCTCACCAAGGGAAAATCATCAAGTTCAACAGAGATGAGCTGACAGAGGTTGGGGCACATCGCGTGATCGTCCCAACCACCACACCGACGCTACCACTTGCTCCACTGAAGGAAGATTCAGCGACTGAGGCAATAAATAATATAAAGCAAATCTTTGTGCCTCGAAGCATAGATGCAACCCCCTCTTTTTTCCCAGAACACATGCAAAGACCATGAGAGCTTCTCCTACGCATAGGCTACAGACCAGAAAAAGGATTGGGACGTCAAGAGCAGGGAATGGTAGATGCGCTTGAGATGCCTGAGCAGCAAAATGGCATTGGGTTAGGGTACCCATGGTACCTATCAAAGGATCTCACAAAACCACTGACCTGGGCGTTGTCGAACCATTTCCTGTCAGTTGGGCTTCAGTTCGAGAGTAGCCTCACTCTAAAACAGATTGCTAATCTATCACTAGCCAGTCAAGCTCCTAGATCCTCTCTCAGTCTCCCTAAAGCTTCTCCTCTCTTTGGAAGTCTCCCTACTCTCCTTAGAAGAAGCCTCTAATGACGCTCTCCCAACCTCCGATCTCTCTCCCAACACTCTGAAGCCTCCTCTACCTCCAAACATCTTAGCAAATGACCTGTCCGAAGCATTCCCTGAAGAAGTAGAAGCTGGAAACGCCGACGCCCTCGACCTCGGCAACCTCACCATGCTCTTCAACAACCTGCAGCCTTGCCTCTCCGAGCAAGAAGGGACAAGGGCCATTCACTGAGCCAGATAGCAAAGCACCTTCGATGAGGAGGCAAACCAAGGGACACTCCCCCTAGCCTTGTAAATAGTTTCTTTCCTGCATTAAACACTTGTCTTTTATTTTCGTACAATTTGCTCGTTAGTACTTTATTTCCCAGTGTAGATAATAAATGGGAAGGTAGTGGATGACATGGTCTAGACAGCCTAACTACCACCATGTCCTCACAAAGGGTATCTAATAATTATGTTAAGTGTGCAGCCCAAACAAGGAAGGAGCCAATCACGCAGAATGTTAGGATCTGTCATTCCACTAGGCATTCCTACAAGAGCTAGCACAGTCGCATGCCATCTTCCTGGTTGAGGAAGTATCGAGTGTAACTAGCAAAAATATCAGGAACTATGAAGTCTACAAGTTGGTGGACACAGACGAAGACCCAAATGAAGAAAAGACAATGGGCTAGGCCGTTTATGATGAAATGATGAAGAGATACGATGATCGGACCAAGGTCACTACCAAAGAAATATAGGAAATAAATCTAGGGACTCTGGAAGACCCAAGACCAGTCTTGATCAGCTCTGATCTCAACTCGAATGAACGACACCAAATGATAAGTCTACTCAAGAAGTATGTAAAAGTTCTGGCCTTCTCCTAAGGAGAAATGCCTGGCTTGGAGTCATCCTTGGGAGAACACCGGCTCCCCTTTAAGCCCGACGTGAGGACAGCGAAACAAAAACTCCAAAGATTGCGACCAGAACTAGCGCTGAAGGTCAAAGAAGAGATAAACAAACTGCATCAAGCCAAGTTTATTTGAGTGGTGGTCTATCCCGAATGGATCGCCAACATAGTCCCGATTATGATGAAAGATGGCAGAGTTCGAGTATGCATCAACTACAGAGACCTCAATAAGGCTTGCCCGAAGGATAACTTCCCCCTACCACACATTGACATCTTCATAGACAGCACTGTGGGCCATGAAATGCTCTCGTTCATGAACGGCTTCTCTAGATATAACCAGATCAAGCTCACAGAAGAGGATCAAGAGAAGACCTTGTTCACAACTCCATGGGGGACTTATTGCTATGTCGTCATGCCATTCGGTCTGAAGAATGTTGGAGCCACCTATTAGAGAGCCATGATGGTGATTTTTCATGACATGAGGCACGACTACATGGAGTGTTATGTGGATGATCAGCTAGTGAAGTCAAAGACAAGAAAAGGACACTTCAAGGCCTTAGAAAGAGTACTCCAGTGGGCGGATCAATACAACCTCTGGATGAATCCAAAGAAGTGTCTTTGGGGTAACCATCGGAAAGTTGCTCGGGTTCATTGTAAGTAAGAGGGGAATAGAGGTAGACCTGATAAAGGCCTCATATGGAGACTATAATTCATCTGAAAGTTTATCTCCCAACACGTAGAAAACTGCAAACCATTCTATGAGCTATTGAAAGGCGGTGCGGAGTTCAAATGGGATGACACCTGTCAAAAGGCATTTGATAATCTGAAGCTCTACCTCCTCAATCCTCCGATACTAGCTGTGACAGTTCTCGAGCACCCACTATTGCTATACCTGGTGGTCGTCGATAACTCCCTAGGTGTCGTCTTATCCTAACACGACAAAATAGGGGAAAGAGAAAAGGTTGTCTACTACTTGAGCTAAATGTTTGTGGATTATGAGAAGAAATACTCCCAGATCGAGAAATATTGTTTGGCATTAGTATGGACTTCCTAGAAGCTCAGACATTACTTCCTAGCACACAAAGTTTGCTACATAGCCAAGATCAACCCCATCAAGTATATGTTCGAGAAGCCCGCATTGTCCACAAGAGTCGCACATTGGTAGATGCTCCACACAAAGTTTGACCTATAGTTTGTCACACAAAAGGCAGTCAAGGGACAAGTGATCGCCAATCAGCTTGCCGGACTCCCTCTACCGGAGTATCAACCAGTTGCAATAGACTTCCCAAACGAAGAGACCCTTGCTATCAACAATGCCACCCCACTAATCAGGGAGTAGACTCTCTACTTTAACGAGGCACTCAATTCGCAAGGGATTGGAATAGGGGCAACACTTCTCACTCTAGAGAGTGTTCTCATCCCTATCTCCATACAGCTGGGCTTCTCGGCAAGCAACAACATCGCTAAGTATGAGGCCTTCATTCTCAGATTACGAACTGCCCTCGATCTAGAGGAAAGAAGGCTCAAAGTAGTAGAAGATTCACAGTTTGTCATCCGATAAGTCCTTAGCAAGTACAAGACCCTCTCACCAAGGTTCCGGGATTACCGTGACCTTGCAAGAGCCCTGTTGAAGAAGTTCGAGAGAGTGGTATATGTGCATGCACTTAGAAGCAATAACATCCTAGCAGACTTGCAGGCTTCACTCACATTGTGGTTCCCCTACAACTCAGACGGTGAAGAGAAAACCATCGCAGTGCAAAGGATCAATTTGCCGATAGTGGAGTCAGCTGCAAAATGGGTTCAAGAGCTTCAAGAAGAGTGCAACCAAGAGAACATGCTGCACATTGAGGTCTTCTACCAATGAACAACCGAAGTCGATGATGGGAACCCGTGGTACTATGACATCCTAAACTACCTACAAGACGGTACCTTCACGCCACACACCACACCCAAAGACAGAGAAGCCTTGAGAAGCTTGGCCACCAGATACTACATCAGAGCCAACACAATATTTCGGAAGACTCCTCTAGGCATTGAACTCCAATGTGTTGATGCATCAGAAACGGTCGAAATTCTTAAGGAAACACATGAAGGAGCATGCAGGGGCCACATCAATTCTCAAGCCATGGCCAAAATAATCATCAGAAAGGGGTACTACTGGCCTATGCTGGAGGCTGATTGCGTAGCCAAAGTCAAGAAATGCCGAAGCTATCAACTACACGCCAACAAAATCCATGCTCCTGTCTCAACACTCCATGCAATGTCAGCTCCTTGGCCCTTCTCTATGTGGGCCTTTGATGTGGTCGGGCCAATACAGCAAGTCAAAGGAAGCACCTTTATCCTCACTACAATGGAGTACTTCACCAAATGGGTGGAAGCAGAAGCGTTTGCGAACATCAAAGCCACAACCCTTTGTCGATTTGTACAAAGGAACATCATCTCCAAGTTCAGAGTTCCCAAAGCCTTCGTAGCTAACAATGGGCCAATCTTTATCTCAAAGGAGTTCATCAAGCTGTGTAAAAAGTTTGGTATAACTCTCCATCACTCCTCTCCTTATTATCCACAAGGAAATGGCCAAGCAGAAGCTACTAATAAGACCCTAATAAAAATCATTAAAAGATGGTAGAAGACTCCAAGGGATTGGATTGGACAGATAAACTAGTTAATGCACTATGGACTTACTGCACCACCGTAAGAATGGCAATGGGCCAAACACCCTATGCCTTAACCTTCAGAATGGAAGCGATAGTCCCATATGAGATACTGATCCCCTCATTAAGAGTCCAAGTCGATGCATGAATGCCTGTTGATGAAAAGTGGTAGGAATTATTGCTCCACCTGGAACTCCTTGATGAGAAGCGGCTCGCAGCTGCCGAGCATGCACGCGTTTACCGACAAAGAATGACTAGGGCTTATCAAAAGAAGGTAATCTAATGCAAATTCAACATAGGTGATCTAGTACTTAAGGAGGTACTACCTGCCAATAAGCCACATCCTAAGGGGAAGTTGAAGCCGAACTGGGAAGGGCCTTACATGGTGGTAGTTGCATATTCGGGGAACGCTTATCGATTGTCCCAAAATGAGATAAATTTGCTTGACCCTTGGAATGCAAAGTAGTTGAAAAAGTACTACCCTTGATCAGTCATTCTGCACCTACGGAGTCCTAGGACCTAATCCAAAATTAGAAAACAAGGTCACCCTTAGAGCCTACAAGGAAATAAATACTTATGTTGCGTTTGGTACATTGGAATGAACATTGGAATGGAATTTGGAATGGAATGAAATTGATTTATTCCAATCCAGTGTTTGGTATGTAATGGAATTGCAGAATGGAATTTACAAATAATTCCTTTCTAATATTTGATACATAAGAACAGAATCGAAATGGAAATATAAAATTTGGAAGATTAACAACTACATATTAACAAAAATATCCAGTCAATTTGGAAAAAAGATTAAAATAAATTGTTTCCATACATACTACAATATACACATACACATAAAAGTTTTGACATAGATAATCTTTTCTAAATTAGCATTAACAAAATATTCTTGGTAGAATAAAAAAAATTTGTAGGAAAAGAAGACAATAACAGATATCAATATTCTTTGTAAAAAAATTACATACACAAAAAAAATAGGAAAAGAAGACAAAAAAGCAAAAAAATACAGAAAAGAGATGGTTACAGAAGAGAGAAGGCCGTAGAGGAAGAGGAAGGACCTCGAAGGAAGAGGAGGGTGACTAGACATGGAAATCGGGTCGGACCGGCCTTGGGCCGTCCGGCCCAGCCTAGGCCCACCATGGCCTCAGCCCGTCTAGCCCAGCACCGGGTCGAGCTAGGCCAGGCCCACTGTGGGCTGTGCCAGGCCCACTGTGGGCTGTGCCAGGCCCACTGTGGGCTGTGCAAGCCCACGTGTTAGTCTCCCGTAGGCTCGTAGAATAGGTCCATTTTGGCCTGCAAATTAGGATTAGGCCGGGCTAGACCGGGCTGGCCTAGAAATTAAAGAAAAAAGAAAGGCTAGGCCCATGGGCCCGAAATAAAAAAAAGTATTTGTAAAGTTCCTCAAGAATGTTACTATGCAATGATGTAAAAATATTTTATTTTTTATATTTTGTATTTTTTGTATTTTTTTAATGTATTAAAAATATTTTTTTATTAATAACAAATTTTAATTTTAAAATTTAAATTTTGGCCCAATATATCAGGTCGTCCCAACCTGGCCCATCGACTGGTCGTGGGCCGTATCGGGCCCACGGTCTGTTAAAAGAGGCTCGACCTGGCTCGGCCCAGTCCAGCCTATGGGTTGGCCGGCATAGTCCAGGCCTAGGCGGGCCCTACTTTTTTGGGCCAGGTTGGCCCAGCTCGGCCCACATTCCATGACTAAGGGTGACAGACGTCGGGAACACGCCACAAAGGAGGAAGGATAACTGTAGAGAAGGAGGAATGACCGTAAAGGAGGGTACACGACATTTTTAAAATGATTCCCAATGGAATGGGAATCAAATTCCTTACCTCTCGGGAAGGAATGAAATTCCCATGTTTAATGGGAATTTGATTCCAACACCTATTCCAAAGATTTTTTGGTACCAAACATTGGAATGGAGTTCTCTCATTCCATTCCAGTCCATTCCAGTCTCCATTCCAACGTACCAAACGCTACCTTAGGGTGACCCACACTTTGTCTTGTGCCCTCACATACACCGCACAAGGGGACAAGAGTAAGGCGAGCTCAGAGCTAGGGCATATCATAAACACCGCTCAACAGGCATAACATGGCATCTTAGCATAAGTTCGAGAGGCAGTAACGGGTGAGCGTTATGTCACGAACAAACGTAGGAAGCGCATAATGAGAGAATGAGAGTTTAAAATAAGGGAGTGATTCGGTCCCACAATGATCAATATCTTTTGATCGAACACTCAAAACAGGTGTGAGACCATTGGCGCTCAACCAGTGTGTTACCATAGCATAAATCTCAATGAGTAGCGATGGGTAGACAACTGCCAAATCAAAAAAGGAAAAAGAGAAGAGTTGAAAGACGATAGCGAAGAAGCTATCCAATCAATAAAATAAAAAAGAGAGGGGAAAGATGACAGCAAAGAAGCTATCCATAGTAGAAAAGAAAGAAAACCTTAGGAAAAGAATTGCGCATTAGGATTAACCATTGGCAAGCAATATCAGAACCTAAGCCTATGCTGAGAGCTTGCCAAACCTCAAATCTCCCCCATCTTCCTACACACATAGGCAAAGAAGAAGTCGCCCTAAGTATTCAAAGATCAAGTAAGTTAGAGAAGTGGCTGATTAGGGAGGTCTAGATATGGGACGAAGTCTTCGAAGGGTGCAGACATGGCATAAGGGACAAGCCCAGGTTGGCAAAGCACGATCCAAAAGGCTGAAGTAGTCCCTAGGCTAAGGCTTGAAGAGGATACCCATTTTTCCCATCCTTCCCTTAAAATAAAAATCCAAAAAACCATAAAAAAAATAGAGAAATCTGAAAGTCCAAAAAAAATTAGAAAAATCGAAAAAAATCAGAAAAATCCAAAATTCCAAAAATCTAACAAATCCAAAAAAATCATAAAAATCCAAAATTCTGAAAAAAATAAAAATAATAATAATATTAAGTAGTGCCATCCACCCCTACCTACAAGTGACCTAGTAAGTAAGGAAACTGGAGTTAGTCTGGCCGATGATGCAATAACTGACCCACCAAGATTAGGAGATTACGTCCTACTCAAGCATGCCCCCACAACTTGGGTGCGTTTTCTCCACAAAGACATTGCCCTGTAATGATCTTTAGAGCATTTACGGATGACTCACAATCGACATCCATTGGACTTTGATTTTCCATCCCTCAACTAAGGCCAAGACTGACTCCCTCCACCTCATATCTAATTGACTAAGTTTACACAAACATGCATCACACACAACAACTTAGTCAAGGATCAAAGCTAAGGAAGGTATACCCTTTTGTTACTAATGAATATTATTTAGCGTGCAGAAAAGTACAATTCATATCCATAAGAGCATCCCCCTCGGGTTGAAAAGAAAAAGAAGAAAACACAACAGATGCTAATACAAATTGTTCTGAATGGCAAGCATCTGGTTGAACTCCTCCCACTCCTCGATATACTACTGTGGGGAAGGAAGAAGCCACGCATACCATGCCGCATACCGAGACTCTTGCAATTCCTGAGTAGCAGTAGAGAGCCAAGTGCCCTTCAAGGACATCCGATGACCCACGTAAGCCCAACGGGCAATGTACTCCAAGACTAGCCACTCATCGCAGTCTCCATCATCTCTACGAGCACAAATCGGATAAGTCAACATCGAGTCCGCGGGAATAGAAAGCCCCTGATTCAGCAACCGCAGACAACGATGGATCAGGTACAACATGAAGGACCGGGCCCCAACCAATATGAACTCTTGGTGATGATAAACTATATTCATAACTCATGCTTTGAAAGCTTCTGGCAGCCATGGCATGTAGTCAAAGTCGTCCAAGTGAACGACACAATCATGGAAGTTCAGCTTTTCAAAATTAGTGTAGCAATGGCAATGTGACATGAACCACCATTGTAGAAGAAAAGGAGAAATGAAGAACTTCCTTGAGCATGTTGCGCTGGATAGTCCCTCCATGGTATACGCTAAGATGGCAGGAGATAAATACAAGTCTAGACAGGTTGCCATCACCATGAGGAGGTCAACATGGTGGAGGTCCAAGGTGAAGTAATCATCTGCAAACAGTGCAAGCCCTCCAATACCGATAAAAAGGCGTAGTTGTAACTCCTTTGGGGATAAGTCATGAATGCAAATAACCTCCCATAAGCCTCGAAGATGGAGCCTTCCCCCATGCATCAAAGTTTTACTAGCCTCTTGGCCCTCTTCCAGGAACCAACTGATCTTCCTGGCATCCATGGTCTCAACAAATATGGCAAAACGATCATTTGGCACCAACGTGGATTCTACAACAAGGCCAAGGAGGGAAGCAACTTCCACACAAGTAATCAAGGTCTCACCATGAGCAAAATTGAAAGTATTGGAGGAACTATTCTAGAAAGCCATCAATGCATGTAGGAGTGGCCAATGCAAAGGAGTATGTACAAGGGCCAACAAGTTTTCAAAACCACTACATGCAAAGAGGTGTTTGTTATCCTCCACACGATTAATCAAAAGTGACACCCATGGGAGGTTATAACGAACAAAATTATGAAAATTTGGCCATTCTATAAGATCAACTATGACCTACAGTACAAACAATTGATTACAGAAAGGCACATGAAGTAGAGGAATATGAACAGTAAGAGGAACAAGGAAAACAACAATTATTTCATTAACAAACATACCTTATCCTCAAGAAAAGACCTCATCAGGTGGTTGGGTACGTTAATCACCCTCTCTACAGCAAAAGTGGAGGAGGAGAATGATGGAAGCTTCATGGCTAAAGCAAGAGAGAGGAGAAAATCTTAGAACAGGGAATGATGACGCTTCGGAGGCCCCTAGGGCCCCTATTAGAGCGACCCGAATTTGAGTCTGAATAGGAGAAGACTTTGCTAGTCGCCCCTGCCATAGGCAACTAGATATGGTGCCTAATCAAGAGCCGACGTGTTGCGCCACCTATATGACAAGTGACTATAATAGAGCGCCACAAAGTCAGGCAACCAGGATCACCAATCCCTACTATCTCATCGCATAAGCGTAGTCATCCCACCATGAGACTACATCAAGTTCCACTGTGCGCATCATAGTAGAGTTCTACCGTGAAGCTATATCAAGTCCCACTGTACACGTCAAAGATCCCAACCGTGCATCACACTAAGTAACAGGCTTTTGCCTTTGAAGCCTCGATCATGTGTGTAGACACAGCCTTGACTAAGATGCAAAATCCCGATTTGGCAAAGGAAGGGCTCACTCCCTCACCCAGTTCTTTCCTTTCATAGAGCCCCTTTACTTGCCAAGTTGAGTTGTGGGATGATGGTCCTTTCCCAAGAGTGTTGGTGACACTTGAGGACGGAAAACACTTCACCACAACCAACTGCATTCATGCAATTTGCATATGTCCATATGGCTAAGGACCACTCGTACCCCACCGACCTAACCTATCATATGGACCATTCATTACATATTGAGTGTTGACCTTGCATTTGCATCTTTGTCTGCTTGAATCATACATCCATGCATTTAGGAATCATGCATTGGAAGTGGAGGCATGGACGAAGCATTGTTCTTCAAGAGAGTTAGAAGCCTTTAGGACTGTGATCCTCCTAGAACTAATTAAGTCCCACCTATCATTTTGCTATTCCAATCAGAGTAAGCTATCAGATGAGAAGCCACAATCCCTTTTTATTCTCAATCGGTGCTAGGGTACTTACTTCATGATCATCTTCTTTTCACTCCTAGTCAACAATGATTATGCCCCCCGACCATCCTTAGGTCCTACCCCATTGAAGTAACATCTCTACATGGTTGACATGGTCTTGACATCTGGTTGTGACACATAGCTTCAAAATCGGCTAGACTCCACCATGACTGAGCCTTCAATATGATGGCAATGTTAAATGAACCACTTGGTTGTGTGACCTGCTCCCGAAACCAAGTTTGTTCTCTCCTTTTATTCTTCCTTTAATGGTCCAACTGTGGCGGATCATTTGAGAGTGAGCTCCTCTTTTAAGGAAATGCTCAATGGGCATATCGTTTTTACCATGGAGCCAATCTTGTTCCAAGATCACCTCCAAGGAGGAGCATCTATAGATATCCCAATTTCGCATTTCCCAGAGTCCATCTAGGATAGGAACCTTTGAGGCACCCAATCATAGGACTAAGGATTTTCTGCTCTATCTTCCAGATATTTCATGTTTTCCCTAAGAACATTCTTGATTTTACTTGATTAATGTTGTTAGCTGTGGCAGAATTGACCTGCTAAAGCTAGTGGCAAGCTTAAGGCCCTCGAACGTTTTGGTGAGTCTCTAACTATGGTAGAGTCAACACTCTCACCTTACTCAAATTTATGGCAGATTTGAGTATCCTGAGCTTAATGATGATGTTTTTATGATTTTATGAGATTTCTGAGTATTTTCAAGGCTTTTAAGAGGCTTCTCTAGATTTAACATAAAATACAGGGGTAAAATGTAAAAGACCAGATGGCACCTTCGAAAGCAGTGACTAACCTAGACGCCACAATAGGAGGTGACAAATCTTGTCGCCACCCATATAGGCGACTAGATTGTGGCATTAATTCAGCCAACGCTTGACATCCGAGGTCTTCCTCTCGTAACAATTTGTCATCTTGGACTTTAATATAATATATGGGATGTTTATACACAACATCATGATTTTTCCCATGATTATTATAATTTCTAGGATTTTATAAGTATTTATTTATTTGTGGGATATCATATAAATCTTTATTAATGCTAGAAAATTCCTGAAAATTCTAGAACAATGGATGACATTAAAATTAATATCATATATTTCTATCATGGTCCAAAACTAGATATGGTATTAATTATCACTTTTTCAATGCTAAAATTATCTATAATTTAAAAGTAATTCCAACATGTGCTTAATTTCCGAAATTTATTTGATTATGAGTCTAGAACTTTAGATGGATATAATTAATGCTCGTAATTGTTGGAGATTTTATCTATCAAATTCGATTTAACTTTGAATTTGGATTTAAAATTCAATTTTAAATTCAAAAACCTTCTAGAAAATTCTAGTGAATTCTCAAGAATTTGAAAAAGTTAGGATGAGTCATTTACCGTTCCTAGATAATTGTTGAGACGGTTTTAGATTTTATTTTTGAATGAGGAGATATTTAGGACTCGACGCCTATCTAGGTGACAACTAGGCCCAATAAGTTATTTTTGGCTATTTTCTCGCTACAAGAAATAGGATATCTCAAGTCGTCACTATCCTAGCGGCGTCATATTAAAATATGTCGCTTGTTCCATTGGCGACGAGGTCAAAATATCTCATTTTCGGATTGCTTCAAGAAGCTTCCAGAATTTGTTTTGACGAGATCCCTCACGTCCTAGACTCTATAAATAGACCCCTAGATCCCCCTGTCAGAGAAGGCCTTCTTATTTCAGAGAGAGTCTGTTCAGAGAGAGTGATCCCTAGTGAAGTCCTACCAGATTCCTACGAGAAGCCCTCTGATCTTCTTTTCAGCCCCAACTCTCGTTCATGCCTTCGCTTCCTCATCCACATCGTATCCAAAAGGGTGAAGGGAGTGTCGTTCTCGTGTTCTTTTTTTTATTTCATCGTCATATTTCATATTAGATTCATTGCATATACATGCAAGGACAACCCTTAGTTAGTATTTAAGTCCATTAGTCATGTTTTTCTATATTCTTTTGATCCTTGCTTACTTCACCTCAGTCTAATCTAGATCTGTTTGTTTTGAAGGGAAAAAGGGAGTTAGGGAAGCCACCAAACAACATCTAGTTATTGATTTAGTGAATCGGGAATCCACGACCTCAACTTCTACATCAAAGTAAACCCAAGGTGTCCTCATCCTCAACTCCTGCATCTACAAGTACGTGTCTACTTGACATCGCCTATAGAAGCACTGTCAGAACTCATTGCTATTAAGAGAGGTGACAGACAGTGATGCTACTCAGATAGGCGGCACATGTTAAGTGTGCCTTTGATATACTTGAGGATGTATTTGGCCTCTCAAAGATGATTAGTATATGGTTCCTTGAGAATTTGAGATTTAGAATTAACCGCAAAGGCAATGTTCGGTCGAGTCATCGTCAAGTTTTGTGGCCTGTTGACCAAGCTTCTATAAACAGTTGGATCGGTTAACAATGGTCCTGCATTGGAAGAAATCTTAGAACTAGGTACTATCGATGTCGAACATGGATTGCAATCTGCCATCCCAAACATCAATAGGAGATCTACAGCATAACGTGTCTAAGTAAGGGCTAGACTAGGAGTGGTTGAGACCTCCATACCGAGGAAGAACTACAATGAACTAAGGTCACGACAATCAAATGTGGTGCATGACACCTTGATGAAGTTATTCACATTAGTGAGATGTGAGCCAGTTACAATGATATCATCAAAGTAAACTAGTATAGCAATGAAGGTCAAGGTCCTCCGTTTAATAAAGAGAGTAGGAATTGATTTGCTATTGAAGAATCCCTATGTAAGAAGAAAGTGGTGAAGACACATATACAATGCTCTAGGTGATTGCCTAAGACCATAGATTACTTTTCGTAGTTGACATACGTGATTTGGAAATTGAGAATCAACAAAACCAAGGGGCTACTTCATGTAAACATCTTTGGTAAGAAATCCTTGAAGAAACGCATTGCACACATCAAGCTATCAAAGGGGCCATTGATGTGATGTAACAAGCACTAGAATTGTCTGAATGGTGACTGGATTCACCATTGGACTAAATATTTGGTCATAGTTGATGCATTCTTGTTGGTTAAAACCCTTAGCTACGAGACAAGCTTTTATGCCGTTCAACAATACCATCAGCACGGCATTTAACCTTATATACCCATTTAGAACCCTCAATGTTCATTGAAGAAGAAATAGGAACAAGGACCAAGGTGTTGTTGCAGATAAGAGAATCATATTTCTCTTGCAATTTGTTATGCCAATGTGGGAAATCATTGGCATCCAAGTAACACAATGGTTCATGTAGTTGAGCATTGGTTAACTCAATGGAGAGAGTATGCAAGAGAGGATAAGGATGGGTAGATTTCGGTAATTGTTTCAAGCTTCAAAACTTCTTGGGAGTATGATCATATGTGTCTGACAGTGGTGAGTTATTATTGAAGTAGGAGTATGAGGAGGAAGATGAGGATGAGGACGAAATAGAAGAAGGAGAAGATGAGATATTAGGACTATTGGAGGTGGAAGACGATGAACATTGCTAAATAAGAGAGACAATATAATTTATAGTAGTGGTTTTTTGAGAGTGGGACTTAACAAAATGATTCATTTTTAAAATAAATGAGATGTGCCACATGCCACATTAGGAATAAAAGACGGAAAGAATAAACAATTGTTGGCTAGTGGTGATGATTGAGGTAAGGTTTTGAATGGAAAACAACCTTCATTGAAGGTCATGTACTGGGATATATAAACTTTTCCACTGGTGGAATCAAGGCATCAGATACCATTGTGAATCACATCATAGCCAAGGAATGTGCACAAGACAAAGTGAGGCTGGAGCTTGTGTTTGGTGTACGGTGTGAGAAGAGGAAAGCATAAGCACCCAAATACAAGCAATGATTGGTACTAGGTCAATGGTGAAACAAGCGTTCTTATGGTGAGGGATTTTGAAGGATAGAGGATGGTAATCTGTTGATTAAACATATGACTATAGTAAAAGCAACAACCCAAGACTGAGTAGGCAATCCAGCTTACAATAGGAGACATCTTCCCATTTCTACCAATTTCATGTGCTTACACTCAACCCATTTTGTTGAGGAGTATATGGGCAAGAAATGCAAAGGAAAATACCATGAGCTCAAAGATAAGAACAAAAGTAATTATTAACAAACTCACCACCACCATCGAATTTAAGGGATTTGACACACAAAGAGAAAACGTTTCTATAATATGATGGAAATTTTGAAAAACACTGAATACATAAGATTTTCTACTCAAGGTAAAAAACCAAGTATATATGGTGCAACCATCAACTATAGCTAAATAAAACCTAGCACCAAAAAATAGATAGAATTTGTGCTGATCTATGGACGTAAAGATGGAGAAGCTCTAGAGGTTGAGAAGCCATGGTCTCTCAGAGTGTGAAAGGAAGCTAGGTGGATTTTCCCAAAGGGCACATGTGACATGAAATTGAAGCAAAAGAACCACAAATAGGAAGAGAGAAGTTACTGAGCACAATACATAGGATAGAAGGTGAAGGATGACCAAGCTTGGCATGCCAAATCGACGATGAGACATGCTCTCTGAAATAAGCACATATAGAAGGGGAGGAATGACTACGAACATGGTAGAGGCCATGAGAACTAGGGCCACATAGTAGGAGTTTCCCAGTGGGCTTGTCCTTAAAAAAGAATTCTTCAGAATCAAGTAGAAAAACATAGTAGTTATCAAATGAAAAATGCTAAATGGAAAGCAAGTTTTTAGAAAGAGAAGGGACATAGAGAACATTTTGAAGTGGTAGAGAACCATAAGGAGTCGAAATGGAAGAAGATCCAGTATGGATGATGGGTAAGCGACACCCATTGCCAAAAAGGATGGAATCATTAACCTAATATGGTTGAGCATTGGTGACGCTGGAAAGAGACGACGTCATATGCTACGAGGCCCCAGAATCCATGCACCAACTATTGTCAGTAGGAGCTTGAACAGAGATAGAATAGAAGGCATCGGAGAGAGTGTCAGTAGAATAAGCATAATTACTTCTCTCTGAGAAAAATTGGCTAATGTGAGCTTTCTTGTTGCAGATTTCACAGGCGAGATGTAACATCTATACTCAGTTTTGGCCTGACCATATTTTGGCTTCATAGATCAGTTGACTGATTATCCAAAATAATGTATTATTACTTGTTGTAATCTGGATAAATTGAGGATTAATATTGATCTATGAGGTAATCCCTCTTTTGTGTCGATAATTATTTCTGGTAATTCCCTCATTGTGTGATATCTTGGCATTTTGTAACCCACGTGTGTGTGTGGGACCAAAATAGGCGATGAGTCAACTCAGCATAGTGTTGCACAACATGCACCACCACTTACTGTGCCTACTTCTCTGCCCTACAGCTTTACGCCATACTACCTTGCCAATTCGGCGAGATTTTCAATGACTGTCGGCGGCGAATGGTGACAGATGGCAATAGCAATAAAGGGGAGGAGGAGAGGGTGTTGGAGCGGCAGTCTAGAGAAGGGTGAGAGTTGAACTAGAGAAAGAGGGAAAAGAGTGAGAAGGCTGAGGGCTGAGGGAGAGAGGGGAATGGTGGTCGCTGGAGGAGGAGAACTCACTGGAGGCCCCATGAGCACGAAGGATGTTGGAGGAGGAGGTTAGCTTGCTGAAGAAGGCAAAGGTTTGACAGAAACCTCGATCGTGTACATGTTGCCCCTCCTATTTCCTTTTTCTGTTTAAGCCCAAATGATACAAATTTAGTTTTAAATCATGAAATGGCTAGTGATGTTAGATCTGAGAATGTTTGGCAAATCCATGAATTTTTCGTAATTTATCAGTGATTTTTGGAAGATTTTTCGTATGAAAATGTGTTCTTCGTCCTTTGATTTTGATATGTCGGTCTACATTTAATGGATTTCAATAAAATTTGTCCCAATTGAAAGTAGACTTGCATTGCTTGGTTTGAGGATTTTTGCAGGATTTGTGGTGCACCAGAAATGAGTCCGTCCAAGGTCCTAATTCTGACAAACGTCAGATACAACGAAGATTTCATCATTCAAAAATTGCCTGGATTGGCATACTAAATTGGTTCAGCGTTCCAAATCAGGGGATTTCAGCATATTGAACTAGACTAGTATGTCGAACCAAGCCCCTAAACCATTTACCTACAATTTTAAAAGTGATTTAAATGATTAAATATGAGAATTTGATATGGTTCTTTCAATGAAAATCCCTATACTTTGTGTAATGATTTTTGGAGAAAGGATTCTTATAATGGAAAGCATTTCAATGTAATTTTAAAGGAAATGTGCATGTTTAAAAAAACAAATTTTTGTATTTTTCTAGATCCACGTAACTGTAGGGCAGTGACTAACAAGAGTATGCCACTCCAATGAGATCGGTCACTGGTCCGAAAGCATGGTTGTCGAGGTTTGGAGACCAGGTGAAAGAGACCGAGTTACACTATTTGGTGGTGTTGGCTAGGCTTAGGAATGAAGACTTGGGCATCTGGACACCAATTGGAGTGTGAGAGAATGCATCCCCGTGCCTATAAGAAAATAAATGTGATTAAGCGAGGTTTGTTGACTGAGGTGGTCATACCCCTAGCATAGGGATGTTCATCATGGCAGTGTTGTAGGGTTGGGGTTGGTACCTCGCTGACTGCTTGTGGCCTGGTCACCTTTGGTTAAGGTGCCAATATTGGTTTTGACTTGAGTTGTGTGTTGGCTTTAAGCTAGAATCAACTTGAGATTTGGCATCTAGTTTTAGCCACATTCTAGCTAAAATGAGATTTGTGAATTAGACTAGTTTCCAGTCGTGTTCGAATCATGATTTGAGTTTGTCTTAGCAATGTGCTTTGAGCTTGAATCTAGTTATGGATTTGTTTTCCCAGAATGCATAAAGATGGTTTTTAAGTTGCATAAAATTTCAGAAAGAAGATAAGTATGAGAAAAGCATGATTTGAAAGAAACTACCTGGAGAATTCTTTGAATAGATTTTTTAGTTACTATTTGGATTTTGGGAACTGAGATTTGAAGTTTTCCATGGTTTTCCGTTGTTTTTCTTAGTCAGTGTGTACTAGGTGACTTAAGGTCACTCACGTGTTTTATTTGATGTTTTTTTTCAGGTGCTACTTAGTAAGTGTAGTCTAGCCCCGGTGTATGTGTTTTGGAGCCATTATCCATTCACAGGATCTGGGTGGTTAGATATGTTTTTCTTTTTATTTCTATTTAGTTTTTCTTAATCAATTATGGTTGGATAGAATTGGTACTTAGGTTACACTAACTTGCGTTCTATGGGGCATGACAGAGTAGTATCAGAACTTAGGTTACACTAAGTGCATCCACTTGGTGGTGTCCGAATTAGTGGCTCCATAGAACTGCACAAATAGCATAGTTAGCACCTGATTTTGTGTGTTTTTCTTAGTAGTAGAGAGATGCTACTTGTTAAAGGTAGAGGCCAAGGGAGGGCATTAACTTCTGATTTTGGCATGGAAAAGGGTAATGCCTAGATTGAGATGAGCCACAAGTAAGGAGATATAGTGCGAGGGTTGGTTCAGTTCCTTGGAGGTGGTAACAAGGAAGACACCCTAAATCACGTAGTTTCGCCGATTGAGCGCACAATCTTTTGGCGGTCGCGGCACACCATAGGAGTACGAAGCATGGCTTTTAGAGATTGAGATGATTCTGGAAGGGATGGAATGGGAGAAGCCAACCAGCGGTGGAGAGCCATACACTAGAAGAAGTTCTCCGACTCTGACCTACTATTGTTATTCTGGGAGGACTTCTGAGATGTGTTCTATGAAAGGTTCTTCTCAAAGCATGAGAAAGACAAGCTAGGCAAAGACTTTTGAAACCTAAAGTAGGGGAATATGTTTGTGGCAGAGTATGAAGCCACAGTCCATCGGCTGGAATAGTTCGCATAGTCTTTTGACATTGAGAAACGTCGAGCAAAGAAGTTCGTGGAAGGCTACCTCTATCACTCAAAACAAAGGTCCACGACCACCAATGCCAGACTTTGGCTGATGCAGTAGAGCTAGCGGCTCGTTATGAGGATGATTACCAACTATTCCTAGAGGAGTATCCTAAGTGAAAGAGGAAAAGGTTCACCTTACGACCATCTACTAGACCCTAGAGCTCTAGAAGTTTTAGGAGCTTCGAGAAGAAGAGGAGAGACTAGTCTAATATAGCCATTGAGGAAGGGTGCAACATCGCTAGAAAGCTAAGCATTGGATACAGCTAGACTAGCTCAAACAACGGCTCAGTGTGAGGACCTTGTCACACCTATGGGTGGATGGGACACACCACAGCATATTGTAGAACACGATAGAAGAGTATGGATAGTGTAGTATGCTACAACTATAGGAAGACTGGACACTATCAAAAAAGTTGTCTGGATCCACTGAAGCAAGTAGGAGACGTGCCTCGCCTGCCAACCAAAGGAATAGTGTTCGCCATCTCTAGTCCAGAATTTAGCCCCTCAAGAGACGTTGTAGAGGGTAAGGAATAGTAAATGGCTATATAATATGCACTTTTAAGATTGTGGTGTAACTAGTACTATTATTATTAGTAATAATAATGGTAGTTATGATGTGTGTGTTTTAGGATCTTTTCTTGTGACTGATTGTGTGGCCCAACTTCTGTTCAACTCAGGAAGCTCGTTCTCTTTTATATCTAAGTCATTCGCAACTAAGATCGGGAAGAGGCCAGCTAGGTTGACATTCCATCTTGACGTGGTGACCCCATTGGGAGAGCACAACATAGCATAACGGTACATAGGATTAGTCGATATGCAACTAAGAGACAAGGGATTCAAGGCCAGTTTGATATTAATGGACATGCAAGAATATGATGTTATTTTTGGAGTAGACTAGCTAGCACAGCATTAGGCAATGATAGATTGTGCAAATAAGAGAATTCTGGAGGAATACCTAGGCCAAGGATGGTGCTTGATACAAGGGATCAGACTGAGAGAATCCAAGAAAGTGATCTCAGCTGCCAAGGCCTACTGTCATCTATTAAAAGGCAATATGGGCTGCTTGGCTTGTGTGACGGTATCCTACTCACCAGTTCTAAGGGTACAAGATATACCTGTTGTTCAAGAGTACCCTGATGTCTTCCTAGAGGAGTTACTTAGTGTGCCGCCGCATAGAGAAGTAAAATTTCTGATTGATTTGGTCCCAAAATCCGGTTCTATTTCAAAGGCCCCATACAAAATGGCACTTACTGAACTAAGAGAGCTTCGGACTCATTTACAGGAATTATTGGACAAAGGATTTATCCATCCAAGTGTATCACCCTAGGAGCACCAGTATTGTTTGTCAAAAAGAAGGACAATTCATTCCGGTTGTGCATAGCTATCAGATGTTGAATCAAATCATGATCAAGAACAAGTATTCATTGCCTAGGATAGATGATCTGTTTAATCAGTTGCAAGGGATATTAGTTTTTTCCAAGATAGACCTAAGATCAAGGTACCAATAACTCAGGATACAGGAGACAAATGTGCACAAGATGGCTTTCTGAACTCGATATGGCCATTACAAGTTCCTGGTTATGCCGTTTGGGCTGACCAATGCACCAATAGCTTTTATAGACCCGATAAATAGAGTATTCAGGCCCTACCTAGATCAGTTTGTCGTCGTATTTGTGGATGACGTACTAGTGTATTATTCAGATGTAGCAACCCACCAGATGTACTTGAGGATCCTGCTAGAGACACTGAGGTAGCACCAACTTTATGTAAAATTCTCAAAGTACGAGTTTTGGTTGGAAGTGGTGGCATTCCTCGGGCACATTATCTTTAGGGAAGGTATTAAAGTTGATCTAGCTAAGGTGAAGCTGTTAATAGTTGGGCTAGATTGAAGAATGTGACAGAGATCAGAAGCTTTCTCAATTTAGTAGGATATTACAGGAGGTTTATCTAAGACTTTTCAAAGATTACAATCCTCTTGACCAGACTGACTAAGAAAAAGGTTCCCTATACATGGGATTGGCAATGTGAAGAGAACTTCAATGAATTGAAAGCTCATCTGGTCACAGCTTTAGTTTTGACTCTACTATCTAAAAGTGTTGGCTTCATAGTCTACAGTGATGCCTGTGAAATTGGGTTGAGATGTGTCCTGATGTAGCATGGAAAGGTCGTGGTGTATGTCTCGCACCAATTAAAAGACCATGAGAAGAATGATCCCACCTACGACTTAGAGATGGTTGCAGTAGTGTTTACCTTGAAGATTTGGAGGCACTATCTATACAGCAAACAGTTTGAAGAAATGCACACATGTCATAGCCAGCCTAATGACCAAGAAATGACATCTATTGTAAGGGTTGGTCGAGTGTAGACTACGAAGGCAGTCTTAGGGAACTGCTAGGACTCTGGTGGCAAGATTATCTATTCATGCAAGATTGGTGGAGGCTATTGTAGTAGCTTAACAGTTGGACCCTTTTGTACTGGTCACCTAGTAGAAGTCGGAGATAGGAGAAGTGCCTTATTTATCAGTTGGTGTGGAGGGAGGGCTCAGATATGATCTGTGACTATACGCACTTCAAGTGAAGAGGTCAAATAGCGACTGCTTGAGGAAGTCCATGGGTCCAGATACACCATTCACCTAAGAAGCACCAGGATGTACAAGAACCTTAAGAGGAACTTCTGGTGGCCTGGGATGAAAAGGGAGATTACTGAGTTTATGGCAAGGTGTATTACTTGCCAGATGGTAAATATTGAGCATCAGAAATCCGAAGGGACTCTACAATCTAAAAATGAAAGCATGTGTCGATGGATTTTGTGATAGGATTACCCAGGACAAGAAGAAAGAAAGGTACGATATGGGTGATCGTTGACCAACTTACCAAATCAATACATTTCTTACCGATGTAGGTGAATCTTCCCTTGTTGTAGTTGGCCGAGCTGTGTATGGTAGAGGTAGTCTGGCTACATAGAGTTCTAGTGTCAATCATGTCTGATAGAGACACTCAATTCACCTCGAGATTTTAGGGAGTACTGTTGAGCAGGCATTTGGGACTATGTTGAACTTTAACACTGCTTTCCACCCTCAAACTGATGGTTAAATGAAAAGAACAATCCAAACACTAGATGATATGCTATGAGCCTATGTATTAGACTTTGGAAGTAGCTGAGAAGAATATCTACTACTGGTTGAGTTCGCTTACAACAATGGCTATCACTCCAGCATCAGGATGACTTCGTATGAGACACTGTATGGTAAACCATGCAGGACTCTCACTTGTTGGAGCAAGGTAGGCGAGAGATAGCTTGTAGGCCTGGAGATTGTGTAGTTATATGAAGGTAAGGTAGACCTAATTTAGAAGATGTTGCTGGCTACACAAAGTCAGTGGAATAACTATGCAGACAGGAGGCAAAGACGCTTGGAATTTGAGATAGGAGACTTTGTTTTCCTGAAAGATTCACCAACCAAAGGAGTTGGGAGGTTTAGCAAACAAGACAAGCTAAGCCCTCACTACATTGGGCCATACTAGATCTCTAAAAGGGTTGGTGAGGTGGAGTACAAACTAGATTTGCCTTCAGAGCTTTCGAGTGTACATAGTGTCTTCCACATATCCATGTTGAGAAGGTGTTTGACAAACGTGTCCCAGGTGATACTGGTACAGCTAGAGGAGCTACAATAGGACTTGTCGGTTGTGGAGGATGCCATGTAGATCTTGGACCAGAAGGAACAAATCCTTAGGAGTAAAACTATTCCACATGTGCTGATTCTGTGGCAATACCATGGCTCTAAGCAGGCTACCTAGGAGCATGAGGAGGATGTTCAGAGGCGGTACCCCCACTTAATTCATTAGAAGTGAATTTCAAGGATGAAATTCTTTTAAGGGAGTAGGATTAATATCTATGCTCAATTTGGCTCGACCATATTTTGGCTTCATAGATTGGTAGACCGATTATCCAAAATAATATATTATTACTTGTTGTAATCTGGATTAATAAAAGATTAATATTGATCTATGTAGTAATCCCACTTATGTATTGATAATTATCTCTGGTAATTCCCTCACTATGTGATATCTTGGCGTTTAGTAATCCACGTGTGTGTGTGGGACCAGAACGGGGGATGAGTCAACTGGACATAGTGTTTCACAACACGCACTGCCACTGACTATGCCTGCTTCTCTGCCCTGCAGCTTTACACCATACCACCTCGCCGATTCGTCAAGATTTTTGTCAACTGTCAGCGGCAAATAGCGATAGATGGTGGGAGCAATAAAGGGGAGGAGGAGAGGGCGTTGGAGTGTCAATCCAAAGAAGGGTGAGAGTTGAACCAGAGAAAGAGAGAAAAGAGGGAGAAGGTAGAGGGCCGAAGGAGAGAGGGGAACAATGACTGCCAGAGGAGGAGGACAACTCACTAGAGGCCGCATGAGCCCACAGGATGTTAGAGGAGGAGGTGAGCTCGTCGTAGAAGGCGAGGGTTCGTCGAAAACCTCGATCGTGTACGCATTCCCCCTCCAATTTCCTTTTTCCGTTTAAGCCCAAATGATGCAAATTTAGTTTTAAATCATGGAAATGGCTAGTGATGTTAGATTTGAGAATGTTTGACAAATCCATGAATATTTTTTGTGATTTATTATTGATTTTTGGATGATTTTTCGTATGAAAATAATGTTCTATAGTAACTTTGAAATGTGCTCTTCGCCCTTTGATTTTAATATCTCGATCTGCATTGAATGGATTTCAATGAAATTTGTCCAAAATGAAAGTAAACTTGCATTGCTTGGTTTGAGGATTTTTACAAGATTTTTAGTGCACTAGAAATGTGTTCGTCGAAGGTCCCAATTCCAGCGAACGTCGGATGCAGGGTAGATTTCATCATTCAAAAATTGCCTGAATCAACATATCGAATTGGTTCTGTATGACGAATCAGGGGATTTTGGCATACCAAATTAGATTGGTGTGTTGAACCAAGCCCCTGAACCATTTACCTGTGATTTTAAAGTGAATTTTTAAATGATTAAATATGAAAATTTGATATGGTGTTTTCAATGGAAATCCTTGTGCTTTGAGTAATGATTTCTTGAAAAAGGATTCCTGTAATGGAAAGTATTTCAAAGTGATTTTAAAGGAAATGTTCATGTTTAAAAATAGGGATTTTTGTGTTTTTCCGGATCCATGTTACTATAGGACAATGGTTGATAGGAGTATGTAACTTCAGTGAGATCAATCACTAGTCTGAAGGCATAGTTGCCAAGGTTTAGAGCCCGAGTGAAAAAGACCGGGTTACCCTATTTGGTGGTGTTGGCTAGGCCTAGGAATGAAGACATGGGTGTCTGAACACCAATTCAGGTGTTAAAGAACGCATCCCTGTGCCTTTGAGAAAATAAATGTGATTAAGTAAGGTTTGTTGGTCGAAGCAGTTGTACCTCCAACATAGGGAGGTTCACCATGACAATGCAGTAGGGTTGGAGTTGGTACCTCATTGATTACTTGGGGCCTACTCACCTTTGGCCAAGGTGGCACTACTAGTTTTGACTTGAGTTGTGTGTTGGTTTTAAGCTAGAATCGATTTGAGATTTAGGTTCTGGTTTTAGCCAGATTCTAGCTATAATGAGATTTGTGGTTTACGCTAGTTTCCAACCATGTTTGAATTATGATTTGAGTTTGTCTTGGCGATGTGCTTTGAGCTTGAATCTAGTTATGGATTTTTTTTTTGCTAGAATGCATAAAGATGGTTTTTAAGTTGCATAAAATTTCAAAAAGAAAATAAGTTTGAGAAAGGCATGATTTGAAAGAAACTGCTTGGAGAATTCTTTGAATAAATTTATTAGTTACTTTTTGGGTTTTGAGAACCAAAATTTGTAGTTTTTCATGGTTTTCTACTGTTTTTTGTGGTGGGTGCGTATTGGTTGACTTGAGGTCACTCACGCATTTTATTTGATGTTTTTTTTAAGTGCAACTTAGTAAGTGCAGTCTAGCCCTGATGTATGTGTTTTGGAGCCACTAGCCACGCACAAGATCTAGGTGGCTAGTTATAATTTTCTTCTTATTTCTATTTAATTTTTATTAATCAATTATGGTTGGGTAGAACTAGTACTTTTAAGTCACACTTTGTGGGATGTGACATGAGAGAATTGTTGTTGCTTGGAAGAGTTGGCAACAATGGTGGTTTGGTAATCAAATGAGAAGAAACGCCACCAGTGGGAAACACAACACCACACCATGACCTCACCCTTTGTTACAACATCTTCCATATCCTTGAAAAGAGTTGCCATTGGAAGTGTAGACACCCCAATTTTTAGCTCATTTGGCAGTAGGCTCCTCCAGTTGATGCTCTGGTCGCGACCACCAAAATCCTAGTCCACATAGGTCCCAATCAGATCTACACTAGCCCACCTGACCTAGTAAAACACTATCCAACTTAAAAGCCACTGAAAAACAAATAAAACACTTAATCCAGCTAAAATCCACCTAAAATCCAACAAAACCCTAACAAGAACCCTAATCAAACAAAATCTAATTAAATCCACTTAAAAATCCAACCATAAATCCTAATCTACTTAATCCAGCTAAAATCCACTTAAATCAACTTAAAATTCCATAAAACCCTAATTAATCAAATTTTTAAACCCTAATCAAGTGAAAAGAAATTAAAA
>JAMKQA010027413.1:0-24433 GCA_024699735.1 Posidonia australis
GAAACAGTAATGATGTGTGATGAAAAGACTGTGGTTCACGAGCTAGAAGACGGTGTAGGCTGAGCCTGGGCCTTTGAGCCTAGTTGTTCGGGTCACCGTCGGTGTAGGCTGAGCCTGGGTAATTGTACCTAGTTGTTCGGGTCACCGAGCTTGCAGTGATGTAGGCTGAGCCTGGGTCATTGGACCTAGTTGTTCGGGTCACCGACTGGGGCGTCTCCAGAGACGTATCTTCGTGGTATTGTGAGGAACAAGAAAATGTGAGGCCTGTTGGCCGGGGCAATGATATCCAGCACGGGGAATCTCATTGTGGCAGTGCAGGGAGGTTGGGGAAAGATGTCCCCATCTACTGCTTGTGTGCCTGGTTACCCCTGATGAAGGTAACAATATTTATGAAAGTGGAAATGATTAATGAAAGAGTAATGTGTGTGGTCAGGATTGGACTTGTGAAATGGTCCTACAATCCTGAAATGAATGATGATGTTTTAACCAGTTGCCAGCCAGTGTTTGTGGTTTGGTTTTGAGCCCAGTGGGGCCCTGTGTTTTAGGCTGGATCTGGTTAGGATGTGTGTTTTGGGAAGGAATCCCAGGATTTGAAATGGTATTGTTTTGGGAAAGAAAAATGATTTCCAAAAGTGGTTTGAAAGAAATGTTTTGAAAGGAAGTGGTTTTTGAAAGAATTTCCACTTGTTTTGAGAAAGAAAAGAATTGATTTTTGGGATTGAAGTCCCAAGTGTTGATTTAATCAAGTAATGATTTTCAAGGATTGGAAAACCAAGTTTTGCAATGATAAGAAACATGTTTTCTTTTGGTTTTATCGTGCTTGTTGTAGTTGTGTGTTTTGGGGGCGCGTACTGGGTGACGTAGATGTCACTCACGCGTGCTGTGTGTTTTCAGGTGCAGACCGCGTGTAGCCAGTTTCCGGTGCAGGAATTGAAGTTTCTAGCCGCACATCGAGATCCTAAAGGTGAGCCTTAGGTACAGTCCTTTTGTTCTGTAATTTGTGTAATTAGGCTTGTGATGCTGTGTTTTGGTAACGTGCCCTGGTTCGGGCCGTTACATATCACCCTCTCAATGTATGATCTAGAATGGTCCTATAGTGAAATGAATAAAGACATCTCCTTGAACCCCAATAGCACATTCAAACCCAATAAGATCAAACAACTCACCAAAAAAATCTAGGCTTATCGCCTACATTGTCGCCACCAATTTAATCCAAAAGATGAGTTACCATGAATGGGTCACCATGATGAGTTAAGTGAACTGACTTTTATAGCCGTCTATGCCATTGTTAAACAAATTCCGGTTAACTGGAGCTAAGTAATTTTTTACCGTATCACTCATATCAAAACCAAACTATTTTTTGGTCCTCCGTTAACCTACTTGTTTGAAAATTATGACATCTCTCTTGATGACGAACCAAGTCTACCAGTCAAAACCAAACCCTTAGGAACTCAAGCCGTGGCCAAAATGGAACAATCTATTGAGCTTCATAATAAACTCAAAAATCTTCCAGTGGGTTCCTCATCGGCACCACCACAAACAAGAAATGAAGACTTCAGATCTGAAGAAGAGGCGGCAGATGAGTCAGACATATCTAAGAAATTGGATTCGATCCAACAACAAATGATTGAGATGTGTCTCCAACAAAAGAAAATGATGGATATCCAAATTCAACAGCAAAAGCTTATCTCTGAATTGATGCTTCAACAAATTCAAAAACAGCAAGAATGTATGGAAGGCATCAAGAAACTGACTAATCGGGTCGAGGCGTACCAGGACACGCTTCAAGAATATCACTAGGATATTCTTGAACACATTAATCCACCCTCTCCTTAATTTTATTGTTGTAATTTTATTTGGATTTTTTTTACATATATTGGATGTTTTGGTTATCTGTTCTGATATATGGGTAAAATTATCTGTGACATTTTCTTTTGATTATGTCAAAAAAGGGGAGTAATAAGATATGAAAATATATGACATGAGAATATCAATTTAAAACAGACTATATGAAAAAGGGAAGCTTAGTTTAAGGGGGAGGAAAAGTCAAAAGATGCTGAGTTTAAATTTTAATTTGATATTCTGATATTCTGATTTTCTCATCATCAAAAAGGGGGAGATTGTTAGAAATATATTTTTGTTTTAATGATTACACCTGGACTAATGAAGTTTTTGTATATTTTCACGGAAATAAAGGCTGAAGAAATTATACGTTGTAAATGTATGTACTCAGAAAAAGGATTGAAGAATGTAATTGAGTCATGTAAAGTTTATTTTGTAAAAAGTCAAAATATTTACAAAGTTTCATGAAGTATCAAAATCGGCATACCGATTCTGGAGAAAACGGCATACCTAACGACGTTCCGAATTCAAAGAAGTAGACACTAGAAACGGCATATCGAATAGAAATGGTATACCAAAGCAGGAGAAAACGGCACTAGCATCGGAATTCTGGGAAAAACTGAGGAGATAAAAATGAAGACAGAAACACCATACCGGGATGAAACGGCATACCGTTTCATGAGAAATCGGCATACCGAAAGATTTTTGGCATACCGAATTGCCCGACAAGTGCAAACTGAGATCATTTTGGCATTCTGGAGGTCAAAACGGCATACAGAAAGACTAGCCGTTTGTGACCGTTTTTTTAGTCGCTAGAGACATCCTTCAATGGTATTATGGCTATAAATAGGACTCGATTAGCCTCGATAGAAGACACCAACGATATACTTGTAATTCTACATTCCTTCTGTCCTATATTCTCCTCACAAGCGATATTGTAAAGCTATTGTTGTAAACGAGCTCTGTGAGAGGGGAGTTTCAAAAGTTGTAAAGCATCAGGCGAAGGCTCTAGCTTCTCGGGGATAGAGAAGTGGAAGGAGTAAGGGAAGAGTTGGTGGGACAACCAACACAAGTAAGTTCTTTATCATTTTAAGAATAAGGGAAAAATCTCAAGAGGATCTTGAGGTGTGGACTAGGCTGGGGTTGCCAAATCACTATAAATCACACGAGTTTTCAATTTCTCTCATCTCCTTCTTGTGCATTTATTTTCTATGCCATCAAGTGTATGTGATAAGTATTAGTTGATTAATCACTTTTCTTGTATTTTCTTTTGATATTTAAAATTAGATAAAGTGATGTTAAAAACTAAGATTCTCTATTCACACCCCTAGAGAAGCCTTTCGATCCAACACATAGGACAGCTGACATGCCCCTGGCCTGACATAAATGGTCCTAACCGACGAGAGCAGCTTACATGCCCCTGGTTTAGGCGATGTCCTCTTGATTCTATTGAACTGAAAGTCGTTGTCACATCCTAGCCAAGAGAACCAAGTGATACTTTGCGACGTTTTTAGGATGATATTTGCAAAAAGAAGATGCATGCATACTAAATGATTTGTGGGATCTTATTGGTGCCCTCAGCATTGGGATGCTTGCTGCCAAGTACAAGGGAACGGCAACTCCAGACCTCACTAGACTCTATCCAAGCCTCTAGTTTTTTTGGGTGGCTCTCTGGAAATGGGTCACTGTGTCTTGGGCTCCGTTCCAAACCCCACTAGACCATACCCCTGCTTTTCTATTTTATTAATTCTTTATTCTTTTTCCCTCATAGGCATGTGGGTTCACCCTATCCCTGACTTAAAGGTAATAGGTACCTGGTCTCTGGTGGGGAGCTGCTGCTGTTTAAAGGGTTGGCTAGGCCCTTTTTGTAATATGCCATCCAAGTATTCACTCCGACTCCTCTCTAAGATAAATTGGAGGGACAGAGCTACCCGCCATGTCTCTCTCTTTAGGGCCGACTTTTATCTACAACTTCTGTCTTCTTATTCTTTTATGTCCTTTTTCAGATATATATTTTTGTTTTATTTCTCGCGCTATCACTCTCGCCCCTAACATTTTATCTCCCTCTGGGAGGTGCAAGATCCCTGAGGAGCTTGGATACTTCGCCCAATTCACAATGAAAGATGACTCCCTCACTCTCTAGGTTCCTGAATAGTATCTATTTGAGGAGGTGCTACACATTCCCCACATTGGCAAGCTTATTCCGCCTATCATCACTGGGCTAAGATCCATGCATGTGATGATGAAAACAAATGCCAGCCTATATATGCGTATACTGAATGTGGTAAATGTGTTGTGATGCAAGGCTAAATGGATGTAAGAAGATCATGACCTAATGTATGCATGAAGGAAATTGTTAGTGTCGCAGATTAAAAACACACTATTTATGATCATTGATAGTATTTTTTCAGGTAGCATGAATTAACTGGCTCTGACTGTTCGATGTAGTCCATGTCCTCAAGGATAATAGCCCCTGATGGTGTTTTCGAATGGTCACTGTAACCCTAGTCTTCTTGTATGCACCCTTGATGATTCCTAGCTCTGCTATTTCCGAACTTGTGTCTGACTGTTCCACTTCAGGTAGACAAAAGCTTTCAATTTCATGATGTCTTTGTACAACACGTACAACAGGTGGACAGTTGTCCTCTGTCTGATTGATGTGAGTGCTGCCGCCTCGGTTCCTTCCTGAGCCTATCTCAGGATCTTTTTATTTTGGACCCCACTACTGAAGTGGGGCCAAGTCTGATAGTACCATCTAGACGTGCCTCTCGGCTGATAGGAGATAAACTCCTCTGGTCTAGCGTTTAAAGATTTATTCTCTTCCAGGGTCATTATAGCAGACTGACCCTATGCAACTGCCTGCTCCTTATTGTACTCTGTCAATATTGCCTTTCCTTTCTTGCGCCTAAGCTCATTTTGGGCATCCTCGACCAGTACTACTAGTTGCTCTTGAAATAGAACTTCCAAATCGTTGAGCATGCTATCTACCTATGCTACCACGTCATCCCCTTCCTCTTCATCGGAAGAGAAATCCACATAATAGGCGCTAGTAGCTCTTAATACCTCTGGCACTAATTCCAGCTACCCTGGCAATAACCCCTTCAAGACTGACTGCTGCTTTGATGCTATTACTCTTACATCTGCCCTTGTTGAATCCCAGATTGCAACTGGGTTTGTAGAAAGACCATCAACAGACTTTGGAGGTGGCAATGCTAGCATAGCTATCCCCGGTGACATGGATGATGTTGAATTCCTTTTGAAGTCCATAATTTCCTCTTCTGAATAATAATCCTCTACACATATCCATTCTGGCCCATCAACTGGTTTGTCCGGCTCAGGCTTTGCAAGTACCGAACTCCGATTGGGATCCAGCAATCCCTCACTAACAAAGTTGTTTAAATTTCATGGAATAACAAGGTTTTGGAACTTACGACACTTTGCGTATTCGTCTTGTGGCTTCTACTCATATCCCAGTCCTTCAAACTTTCGTCTTCTTCCCACGGTGATTGGTTCTACGATCCCTTGGCCATTCCGCCCAAGAGGTGCTCCTTTCTCTTATCCCCATCTCTGTCATCAAAACGGGGTTGCCAAAAGCGGCCAAATGACTGACATGCTCGAGTATCGGAATAAAATTGACCGGTTCAAAATGGTCGACACAGTAGAGCACATTATAGAGTTTGGAGTCAAAATGGATAGTATGGAGCGACATTGAAGAGATTACCTCAACCCTTTCCTTTTGAAGGTTTTCCGCCATCACGATGACAATGTCGTTGTTCCAGGGGAACTTAATCATACGGTGAAGGGTCGAGGGGATAACATGATGCTTGTGGAGCCAAGGGCACCCAAGTAGAAGATTGAAAGACGGTTCGAGGTCGACGACATAGAACTTGACCTTGAAACGAGCAGGACCAATGATTAAGGGAATGGTCAAGATCCCTAAGGCATTGTGGTGCGTGTTGTCGAATGCCGTCATTCTGTTTACTACTAGAATAATGTCCTCCGATTTAAAGCCGACCTGACTTGTGGTTCACAAGGGGCAGATGTTCAAACCGGCGCCATTATTTACCAAAGTGAGAGGAATGCGGAAATTTTGGTATTGCACCATGACGAATAAGGACTGGTTATTACTAGTCCCTGCTGGAGGAAGCTCGGAACTAGAGAAAGAAATGACCTCTGGCGTGGCTATCATCCCTACCATGTTCTCCAAGGTCGATGGTTGTATGGTTGAGGAAACATGGGCAGCCTAGAAGACCCGAAGAAATGCCTCTCTATGCTCGACCGAAGTATGGATCAAATCCCAGATGGATATGTCTGCCATGACCTTTTTCAACTAGCCAATAATATCGGCTACGCGTGGGTCAACTTTGCCAGTGGGGTTAGCTCTTGTGACTGTCTCTTCAAGGATTGGATTGGGAATATGGGTTCTTGCTTGAATAGATGAAGTCACAGGCTGATTGGTTTTGTTTGCTGAGATCGGGGCCTTGTATACCCTTCCCAACCACGTTACCTCAGCACACATTTCTGTGGTATAGCTATAAGGCATGTGGTGAGTATCCTGTGTCAAATTGATAACCACAGGAGCATGGGCCCTTAATTCTATTGGGGCTATAACTGGCAGAGTAGGTATTGACTCTTGGTGTCTCGATTTGGCTAGTAGGCTAACTGCTGGTGGGGTGGATTGCATGGTAGGTCTGGTAGTCGTGCGCCTCGATTGGGCAATTAACTGGATCATGTTGACTACAGAGCTTGAAGCTTCAATGAAGGATTGACTCAACTGATAGGAGAACGGTTTTGAAACATCATGGATGAGGATATCAGTAGTAGTACTGAGGGCTAAAAAAGCAAGCGGCAGGGATGTCATAGGGGGCTGGATGTTCAAGGATGCTGTGGATCGAATTCCTACTGATGAGGCAATTGCATCCAACTGAGTGTCAAGTGGAAGAGGGTCAACTGAAGAACAGGACATGACTAGATCAGTGTCCTAGTGGTAGTCATGGTAACCACCTCAGCCGCGGGCTCTAGACCAATGAGGGTATGCCAGTGTCTCGAAAATGGCAGACAAGGAACTCCAGGCGCCCGAAAGTGGCTATCATGGAGTGAAAGTGGAATGACTGATGACGAAGTGAAAGAGGGAGGAGAGGCAGAAACAAGAATCCCCTCCAAGGCAGCTGGTGTAACAATCTCAGAGGCTCGTTGGGCCGCGAACTGCGAACTGGTAAAGACGAGGTTGCGATTGCAAGTGAAAGGATGACGCCTACAAGGAGCTATCGTCGGAAATGACGAATAGCTCGAGGAAAGACTGTCGAGAACAATGCCTCAAGATTGAGGTTACAGAAAGTAACTCCCAGGCTCAAACCTAGGAATTCGCACACAGAACTCTATACCTAGCAAAGGAAAAAAACCTAATGTGTTAGTGAACAGAGTGAAGACAAGACAACAAAAGAAATAAGTTAGCTATGCAATTGTTTGTTAGGGTGGCATGAATGGCTCACATGCACATGAATACTACTAACATGCTCTCTCTCACCATGCATGTCCCACATGGATCGGACCATATGGGACGCACTGATGGGTTTAGGTTTCAACTCTGGTCAGAAAAGTAGGTTCCCGTTCTAAATCCTGGCCAAAGCGCAGGCAGTGAACAGGTGGTGCGTTGGTGGCCTTATCTCTTGTAGTAGCATGGAGCTGTACCCTCTACTAGCACCGACACTATCCTAGACAAGGGGGGACAAACTCGCAACACGTCCTACGCCAAAGCTATAGAACGGGCTACTAAAATTGTCCTTCGTAAACTGTGGGCGACTGAAAAGAGAAGATTCATGCTTTCTAAAATTATCATTCATGCAATATGCTTTTGTGCCTTTTACTTGTGTTTTATTAAACCATAGGGATTGTGAGCGTTTGTCTCTAGTTATGCCTTATTATTTGTTCATATGAGTTTGTGTGTTTTATTTTAACCAGATAGGGAGGCAAATATGTCTCCATTCTCCTAATCATGGCAAATTCAAAAGGAAAAACACACAATCATGGCATCCAAAAAAGTCAAACAACAAGCAAAAGGCATGAACATGGCATACGCTGGTGTAGTACTCACAAGTAGGTGAATAAAAGCAAGTATCGACAAACAAAGCATGAATTAAGTCATGTGCATGTGCAGTGGCATAGCAACAGTGTACAGAAGGCAAAAAGGCATGTTCAGTCAAATATGTACAATCAAATAGAACAAGCAAACAAGCACAATGTATATAGACCAAAGACAAGTAAGGAAACCAGAACGAAAGCTAGAATCTGGTTATCCCTTGCAGAGTCGCCAGTTCCTGTGACCATGCCGGTGGAACCTTGCACGGCTCTCCCTTACTGGGTGCGTGGAAGCACTTGAGGAGACCCAATATGGTCACGACGAAGATGGTGAATCCAGATAAGAGGACTAGACTCAGAGACACCAAGGAAAGATAAGAAAGGATAAGGAAAGGTGTCACCACCTAGTCTTTTAATGGAAAGACGAGGAAAACCAAACACACAAGAAAACCAAGAAGCAAACAATATACGGAAAACATGACTGCTCCATGCCTAATGGATAAATGAATGCGGGCTAGAGAAAGGCTAAGGATTCTGGTTATGCATGAGAAAGGGGTTAGGCACCCCCATGCGCCCGAGAAAACTCGGTCTTTCTAGGTTTCCTACTTGTCAAGGATCTATTAAATGTGTGCTTGCTTATTCTAAATGTGGATGCTAATGATGACTGGAGAAAACACGTCAAATCAAAGAAAAGAAATGAAATAAAGGGAAAAAGTTAATTCGAGGGTCAAATGTAGGCAATGAGAATGCCTCTTTACTATACGCCCTTGGGTGATGAGGAAAATTGTGAACTAGTGGTGCTTTGGTGGCCTCGTCTCTTGCAGTAGCATGGAGTTGTATCCTCTACTAACACCGACACGACCCCATATAAGGGGGACAAACTAGCAACAAGCCCTACGCCAAAGCTATAGAACGGGCAGCCAGGACTGTCCTTCGCAAACTATGGGTGGACCCAAAGGAGAAGATGCATGCTTTCTAAAATGATCATTCATGCAATATGCTTTCATATCTTTTACTTGCGTTTTATTAAACTGTAGGGATTTGTGAGCATTTGTCTCTAGTTATGCCTTATTATTTGTTCATCTGAGTTTGTGTGTCTTATTTTAACCAGATAAGGAGGCAAACATGTCTCTACTCTTCTAATCATGGCAAATTCAAATAAAAAGAAAACACACACAATCATGGCATCCAGAAAGTCAAAAAACAAGCAAAAGGAATGAACATGGCATGTGCCGGTGTAGTGCTCACAAGTAGGTGAATAAAAGCAAGTACAGATGAACAAAGCATGAATTAAGTCATGTGCATGTGCGGTGGCATAGCAAAAGTGTAAAGAAGGCAAGAAAAGGCATGTTCAGTCAAATATGTACAAGCAAAATGAACAAGCAAACAAAACATGAAGCAAATAGACCAATGACAAGTAAGGAAACCAGAATGAAAGCTAGAATCTGGTTATCCCCAGCAGAGTCGCCAGTTCATGTGACCATGCCAGTGGAACCCTGCGCGGCTTTCCTCTACCTGGTGCATGGAAGCACTCAAGGAGTTTCGATACGGTCACAGCGAAGATGGTGAATCCGGAGAAGAAGATTAGACTCGGAAACACCAAGGGAAGATAAGAAAATATAAGGAAACAAGTCGCCAGCTAGTCTTTTAATCGAAAGACGAGGAAAACTAAACACACAAGAAAACCAAGAAGCAAACAAGATGTAGAAGGCATGTGTGCTCTGTGCCTAATGGATATAATTGTCAAATGAGTGAAGGCCAAAGAAAGGGTAAGGATTCTGGTTATGCATGGGGAAGGGGTTAGGCACCCCCATACGCCTGAGAAAACTCGGTCTTTCTAGGTTTCCTACTTGTCAAGCGTCTATTAAATGTGTGCTTGCTTATTCTAAATGCGTATGCTAATGATGACTGGAGAAAACATGCCAAATCAAAGAAAAGAAATGAAATAAAGGGAAAAAGTTAATTCGAGGGTCAAATGTAGGCATTGGGAATGCCGCTTTACTGTACGCCTTTGGGCGATGAGGAAAATCGTGAAAGTCGAGAAATTCTCAGAAAGCATCTCGCAAATCAGTGGAAATTTGAATAAATCAGAGAAAATCAAATTGGGTAAAATAATCCTCATTCGGGACAATGTCGGCTTTGATAAGCCTTGTACGCTCTCGGGCGATGGAAACCCAAATCAAATCTAAAGAAGCGAAAATTGGAAAGAATCTGGGAGATGGCATGAAAACCAAGCTCGAAAAGAGTTGGAGAAGTGTGCACAAAGTAAAAAAGAAAAGGCAAGAAAATTGCATGAAAAAGTGCAACAAAATGTGCAAAATTCATGTGTGAGTGTAAAAATACAAATTCCAGGGGCCTTTATGAAAAAACCCTAACTCTGAATAAAAACTGAAATTCTGAAGCCCAAATCATCAAAAAAACATAGAAAAACAAATTCTATGCAATTGTGAAGAAATCTAGGGTCAAATGTGCAAATATGTGCATTTCTGGTCAAATTGAAGGTTCCTAGGGGTTAAAATGCAATTCTGCCACTAAAACATGCATTTAAAGCAATTCAGTGGAAATTCAGAGTAAAATATGCAAGAAAAAAGATCCATGAAAGTTTCAATTCAATAGTTTTACCCTAGAAAACATGCATTCAGTGTGAATTCTATATAGCTCAAGGGCTAAAATGCAATTTTCCGAGAGAATCAATGCATTCAGAAGAGTTTCAGTAAATTTCAAGGGCTAAGATGCAATTTAACCAGAGAAATCGGCATTCTGAAGAGTTTTAGTAAAGTTTAAGGGCTAAAATGCAATTTAACTAGAGAAAATATGCATTCTGTGTTATTTTAATGATGCTCAGGGGTTTAAAATGCAATTATGACAGACAAATGTGCATTCAGAAGAGTTTCAGTAAAGTTCAGGGTCCTTTATGCAAAAATATTGGATTGAAATGCATGACAAGAAACTCTGAGGCTTTTTATTAAACTTTTAAACCTGGAAAACATTATTTGGAATACTTAGGGGGCATAATGCAATATTTTCAGTTAAAATTTTATTTAAACGAATTAAGAGAAATGATTAGGGACCTAAATGTAAGAAAAGGACCTATTTGTAATAAGAAAAGGACCTAAATATAACAGATCAGAAGTTACAGAATTTTTATTAAAATAAAACTATTTTTTAAAGAAAAGAAAGATCGACGGCCGCCTGCGACGATCTCTGCCGACGACGACTGCCTGAGGGACAGTTGAAGGCTCTCCCGTGGTCCGATCTAAGATCAGATCCTGTGGGAAGTAAGAAGAAGAGGTGAGAAAGAAATCTAACAGCTTTGATGAAGGATCAGAAGGCTGGTTCCTTTCCCCCGCCTCGCTCATCATCGTTGCTGTTCCTCTCCCCCACCTTGCTCATTTTCGTTGCTATTCTGGCGGCATGCTCGAGATGACTAGGGCTGCTGGAGGTGGTGGCGTGAGGGTCTGGGACCTCTGGAAGGTTGAGGAGGAGAAGTGCATGACGTTCGAGGGCATGGATACGAGGAGAGACGAATAGGTGCTTTTCTCGATCGATCTTGCAGCCGACACTGCAAACTCCGATGAGCTTGGCTGGGGAGGCTGCCTTGGGCTCGAAATGGAACTCTGGCCACTCCAAAACGCTGAAGAAACACTGAGGATCGTTCCTCAGGGACCAAGGAGGCTTTGCGATGCGCGAGACGTGCTGTTGCGTTTCACTGTGCATCGTCTTCCCCGGCGACAATGATGGAATCGCGTCGACGGTGTGCGGCTTTCGGAGGTTGAACGGAGGCTCGAAATAGCACGCCAGGGGTCGGAGAAGCAAGAGGAAGACCAAGGGAGGAAAAACTAGTGCTCTGGGGTATGAATCGACCAGTGGATTCGCGCCCCCACCTAGGCCACCAGAAAATCACTCCGGCGAGGCCTAGGAGCTCAATTCCGACCAGAGGAGACATCTAGATCTACTGGAATCGATCCAGGAAGATAGAGGGAGACCTAGGAAGCTAAAATTGAAATCAAATGAGGTTGGTGGAGGGCATACCTGGTCTAGCAGCGTGATTGGCCTTTGTAGCTCACCGGAGGTGGCTGGAATCCCTTGGTTCTCACCTCCACGAACTCCTCTCTTTGCCTGGAATTCTCTCTCGGACCTTTTTCTCTCTCAGTCCACTAGCATCCTCTATTTATAGCCAAGGAAGACCATTAGCTCCTAACCAACCCATAACCACCCACCAGCTTAACAACCCACTCAAACCAAACTATAACCACCTTAACAACTTCTTAACAACCTAAACAACTTAACCACCTCATAACAAACTAAAAACCTTCCAACTAATTCACTAACAAACCCAAGTATGTTTGAGAAAATGGGCTTAAATGGCCTTTGGCGGGCTGAATGGTCCTTGGTGGGCCTTGGTAAGCTTAATTGGCCTAAATGGGCTTTCATGGACCTAAATAGGCCTATGTGGGCCTTGGTAAGCTTAATGGGCCTAAGTGGGCCTTCACGGGCTTGGGTAGACTAAACTAGGGTTTGAGCTCATTTGTGATCAAAAGCCCAGCCACCATACTTTATCCTACAAGCCTGCAAAATTGCAAAATTTGGGTGTCTACAGAAGGATAAAGGCAAGTCCGAGGATTTAAGGAACCAACAGCTCGGATCTCCTCTAGACATAGAGGAGTCACGAGGCAAATAGGAAAAGGTATTGCTCCTAGGATTCAAGGAACCAACGACTTGGATCTCCTTCGGACTTAGAGGAGTCAAGAGGCAAAAAGGAAAAACTACTAGTCCTAGGATTGATGGAACCAGCGACTCGGATCTCCTCAGAACTTAGAGGAGTCACGAGACAAAAGGGTGAAGGCTGGTCCTAGGATACACAGATCTAGTGACTTGGATCTCCTTCGGACTTAGAGGAGTCACGAGGCTGAAAGGAAAATGTATTGAACCTAGGATTCAAGGAACTAACAACTAGGATCTCCTTCGGACATATAGGAGTCACAAGGAAACCAGATAAAGATTGTTCCAAGGATTCAAGAAACTAGCGACTCAGATCTCCTTCGGACTTAGAGGAATCACGAGGAAACAGGATAAAGGCTGGTCCTAGGATTAAAGGAACCAGCAGATCGGATCTCCTCCAGACTTAGAGGAGTCATGAGGAAAAGGGATAAAGGCTAGTCCTAAGATTCAAGGAACCAGCGGCTCAGATCTCCTCTGAAATTAGAAGAGTCACGAGACAAAAGGAAAAAATGCTAGTCCAAGGATTCAAGGATCAGCAGCTCGGATCAATTTCGGACTTAAAGGAGTCACGAGGAAAAAAGGAAAGAAAGGAAAAAGTACTGGTCCTAGGATTCAAGGAACCAGTTACTCGGATCTCCTCCAGACTTAGAGGGGTAATGAGGAAAAGGGATAAAGGCTGGTCCTAGGACTCAAGGAACCAGCAGCTCAGATCTTCTCTAGACTTAAAGGAGTCACGAGACAAGAGGATAAGGGTCGGTCCTTGGATTCAAGGAACCAGCTACTCGGATCTCCTCCGGACATAGAGGAATCACAAGGTAAAGGGATAAAGGCTGATCCTAGGATTCAAGGAACCAACAGCTCAGATGTCCTTCGGACTTATAGGAGTCACAAGACAAAAGGAAAAATTGCTAGTCCTAGGATTCAAGGATCAGCGGCTTGGATCTCCTTTGGACTTAGAGGAGTCACGTGGCAAAAAGAAAAAAATATTGGTTCTAGGATTCAAGGAGCCAACAACTACTGGAGGAATCACGAGGCAAAAGGAAAAAATACTGGTCGTAGGATTCAAGGATCAGCGGCATGGATCTCATTCGGACTTGGAGGAGTCACGAGGCAAAAAGGAAAAACTATAGGTCCTAGCATTCAAGAAATCAGTGACTTGGATCTCCTCTAGACTTAGAGGAGTCACGAGACAAAGGATAAGGGTTGGTCTTAGGATTAAAGGAGCCAGCGTCTCGGATCTCCTTTGGACTTAGAGGAGTCATGAAACAAAAGGAAGAAATGCTGGTCCTCGGATTCAAGGATCAGTGGCTCGGATCTCCTCCAGACTTAGAGGAGTCACAAGGAAAAAAGGAAAAAATGTTGGCCCTAGGATTCATGGAGCCAACGACTCGGATCTCCTCCAATCTTAGAGGAATCACGAGGCAAAAGTAAAAAGTATGGGTCCTAGGATTCAAGGAACCTGTGACTCAGATCACCTCCGAACTTTGAGGTGTCACGAGACAAAAGGAAAAATGCTGGTCCTAGGATTCAATGAATGAGTAACTCGGATCTCCTCCAGACTCAGAGGAGTCACGAGGCGAAAGGAAAAAATGTTGGTCTTAGGATTCAAGGAACTAGTAGCTCGGATTTCCTCTAGACTTAGAGGAGTCACGAGACAAAAGGAAATTGGACTGGTCTTAGGATTCAAGGAATTAGCAGCTCAGAACTCCTCCAGACTTAAAGGTGTCACAAGGAAAATTGGAAAAAATGCTGGTCCTAGGGTTCAAGGATCAACGGTTTGGATCTCCTCTGGACTTAGAGGAGTCACGAGGCAAAAAAGAAAAAATGGAAAACGTATTGGTCCTAGGATTCAAGGAACTAGTGACTCGAATCTCTTCCGGACTTGGAGGAGTCACAAGACAAAAGGAAAAAATGATGGTCCTAGGATTCAAGGATCAGCGGCTCGGATCTCCTCTAGACTTAAGGGAGTTGCGAGACAAAAGGAAAAAATGCTAGTCCTAGGACTCAAGAAACCAGCGGCTCATATCTCCTACAGACTCAAATGAGTCACGGGATGAAAGGATAAAGACTGGCCCTAGGATTCAAAAAACCAGTGACTTGGATCTCCTCCGGACTCAGAAGAGTCAAGAGACAAAATGAAAACATGCTGGTCCTAGGATTCAATGAACTGCGGCTCAGATCTCCTCTGGACTTAGAGGAGCCACGAGGAAGAAGGCCTGGTTTTAGGATATAAGGAACAGCAACTCAGATCTCCTTCTGACTTAGAGGAGTCATGAGAAAAGGATAAGTTCTAGTCCTAGGATTCAAGGAACCAACGACTTAGATCTCCTTAGAACTTAGAGGAGTCACAAGGCAAAAAGAAAAAAAAGGAAAAATTACTAGTCCTAGGATTCAAGGAACCAGTGACTCGGATCTCCTCCAGATTTAGAGGAGTCACGAGGAAATGGGATAAAGGTTAGTCCTAGGACTCAAGGAACAAGTGACTCAGATCTCCTCCGAACTTAGAGGAGTCACGAGACGAAACGATAAAGGTTGGTCCTAAGATTTAAGGAACCAGCAACTCGGATCTCCTCTAGACTTAGAGGAGTCACAAGACAATGGATAAAGACTATCTACAACTTTCTTGCTAGCTAAGAGGTTTGTCTTGTTTGTAGCTTTCCTACTTCATTGTGTTACTACTTTGCCTGTTCACTTGACACTATCGGTGCTGTAGGACGATGATGGTTGATCCGAGTAAACCATTGCTCAGATTCTACACTGATACGAGGGCTTAGTTGGATAAGGGTTTTACGAGGGCATTGTTTCCTCCTCAAATAAGATAGACTTGCTGGACGATTTCTAACAATGCTCCAGGCTCATTGTCGTGTTGCTGACTGACCTCTGGGGAGTTTGACTTTGGCACCAGCTTATCGATTGTGTTCTTGCTTGCTAACTAGGGGAGTAATGATATTTTGACTTTGCTCTGATCTTGGAGGGATGTGGTTGCTGTTATCCTCGTTCTTGGGTTCAAGCTTTGGAGTGGACAACATGCTTTAGATGAAGATATTGTCCCAAGAAGGGTCAACCAAAAGGACAGTTGACATGCCCCAGGTTGATGTGAAAGGCTATCACCACAAAGGCAGTTGACATGTCCCTGGTGTACGATATCCTTTGCCAGATCTTTGGCCAAAGAGCAGCTGACATGCCCCTGGTTTAGGACCTAGTGAGACCTTGCAAAGTAGACAAACAATAATGCATGCAGGAATGATATTATCATGTTGTATCACCCTCAGGATTTGGAATGCTAATGATGCCTGCCATGAGAAGAGGAGAAGACCTCAATTCATGAGATGCTACCCGAACTTCTAGGCTATGGGTGGCTCTTTAGAATGGATGATTCGGTAGGTTAGGCTCTGTGCCAAACTCTAGGGGACTTAAACCTATTTTTTTTTACTGTTGGCTCATTTCTTTTCTCCCTCTTAGGCTTGTAGGCTTGTTCTAACCCTTGCTTGGGGGTAATGAGCATCCGGATTAAGATGAGGCTGCTGTAATTACAAGAGAGGGGTGGCTAGTTTCTTTGGTCATTTGGATTCTTTGGATGCTTGCTTCGACTCCTCCCCAAGGTAAGTGATAGGGGTAGAGTTGGCCTACTTGCCTCTCTCTTTTAGTGCTAGCTTCTGTCTACGACTTCTATCTCCTTATTTCTTTTGTGCCCTTGTGGATATGTTTATTTTTCTTTTGTCTCACACTCATGCTCGCTCCTAACATTTTGTCTCCCTCTGGAGGTGTAAGTCCCTATGGGAGTTTGGACATTTCGCCTAATCATGGCCGGATGGTGGCTCTTTCTCTCACTAGAGTGTCCAGGTAGTATCAATTGAAGAGGTATAGATCCTTCTCAAGCATGCTAGCTATTTTGATTTTCATCATCAAGATATGATATTAATGCATTTATGCATAGATGCATGTAGTTAATGATGTGCATAAATTATTGATGTGCACAAAAGCAAAAGATAAAATGTTGTGGATGGAGTGGTGGATGATGCATGATGTGCGAAAGGATACTTTACAAGGCGAGGATACATGCCTTCCGCTCATTGGTAGTATTTCTTTAGATAACATGCATTGACTAGCATGGATAGCTCAACGTTGTCCAGGTCTTCGAGGATTGCTGACCCTCTTGAATAGGCTTGCTTGATGATATACGGACCATGCCAATTAGGTCGGAATTTGCCTCAACCGTCAGGGAGATGTATGGCCTGCAAAATCAGATCGCCTGACGCGAAGCTCTTAGATTGGACTCTTTTCTGATATGATCTTGCCATTCTTCCTTAGTAGCAGCGCGCATTGTGCATGGCTTGTAGTCTGTGCTCATCAATCAAATTCAGCTGAATGTATCTATCCTCCACCCATTCTGCTTCTTCTAGTTCAGCCTCTCTCAAGATTCTGAGTGATGGGATCTCTACTTCGACTAGTAGGACCACTTCCATACCGTATACCAATGAGTAAGGTGTCACTCCCGTTGATGTCTGGACTGATGTTCTGTAGGCCCATAGCACATAGGGAAGCTTTTCATGCCAATCCTTGTGTGTCTCGGTGCTCTTCTTCAAGATCTTGATCAAGTTCTTGTTTGTTGACTCCACGACACCGTTCATCTTGTGGGCGGTATGGGGAGGATTTGTGATGTTTGATCTTGAGGCTTTGAAAATAATCCTCCAACCTCTGAGCTATGAAATTCTTGCTATTGTCTGAGATAATGGAGTGTGGCACCCCGTACGAGGCTATGATGTTGTTCTTGATGAACTTTTCTGTGGCTATGGCTGTGATAGTCTTGTAGGAGGCTGCTTCCATCCATTTGGTAAAGTAATCTATGGCCATCAGGATGTAACTGTGGCAGTTGGATGATGCTGGATGGATGGCTCCAATAACGTCTATTCCTTAAGTAGAGAAATGCCACGATGAAGACATGCTGTGTAGCAACTGAGGGGGAGCATGTATGAATTTCTCGTGAATCTGGCAGTTATGGAACTTGCACACGAAATGACAGCAATTTGCTTCCATAGTTGACGAGAAGTAGCCTTGTAACATGATCTTATTGGCTAACAGTATTCCAATCATGTGAGGGCCACATCTCCTGGCGAATTAAGGTATCGGCTTCTTTCTTGTTAACACATCATAGAAGTATCTGGTTATATGTCCTTTTGTACAAATGCCCTCCGTATCTTGACGCCCAACACGTATCTTGACGCCAGGCGCGCCGTGGTATTCTTATCTACTACTGGTGCGCCTATTAGGAGATTGCCTGATTCTAGGAAGGTTTTAATGTCATGATACCATGGAAGCTCTACTGACTGGTCCACCTCCTCTATGCTCATGCAATGGATGGGCTACTCTGCTCAGGTGACTGATGCATCGACTATTCACTCTTCAGGTATACAGAGCCAAGAAGCAAGAGTTGCTAGTGCATCTGTGTAGGAATTTTTAGCTCTACTCATGAAGGAAAAGAGCACTTCTTCAAACTCTTTGATGAGTTGTAGGAGATATTCGTGATATGGTATGAGCTTTGGATCTTTAGTTTTCTAGTCACCGTTGATTTGGGATATGACTAACATGGCATCCCCATGCATTTGTAGCTTTTGTGTGCCTTGTTCCAATGCGATATGTAGTCCCATGATGCATGCCATGTACTCGACTTCATTGTTGGTGCACTCGAAAGTGAGCTTTCTGGAAAAGAGGGCATCTGTCCATGTGGTGTTGACAATACTACGTTGATTCCTCTACCCCTCTTGTTAACAGCTCCGTCTGAATCTCCCATGGTGAATAGGATGTCTTCATCCAGGAATTGCGTTTGCAGGGGCTCGTATTCTGGCAATGGTAAGTCGGCTAGGTGGTCCACTATTGCTTGCCCTTTCATAGATTTTTGTGTGGCAAATGTAATGTCGTACTAGGATAGCAGCACTTGCCATTCACGCATCGTCCGACTAATGCCAGTTTTTGGAACAAGTACTTCATGGGGTCGTGTCGGCATAGGAGAAGGACTGGATATGCCATCATAAAGTGTCTGAAGCACTGAGTGGCCCAGACAAAGGATAGGTAGATTTTCTCAATGGGACTGTACCTGGCTTCGTAATCGTTGAACTTCTTGCTCAAGTAGTAGATGGCTCTCTCCCTACGTCTCGACTCGTTGTGTTGCCTAAGGACCACACCCATGGAGTGCTAAGTGGTGGAGAGATATAGCAATAGAGGTCGTCCGGGTGTGGGTGGAACTAGGACGGGAGGTTTTGTGTGAAGCTACTTGATTTTGTTGAAGGAAGCTTGACATTCCTCATTCCAGTGAACCTGTGCGTTCTTTCTTAATAGTTTGAAGATAGGCTCACAGATGGGAGTAAGCTGCACGATGAACCGTATGATATACTGTAATCGGCCCAATAAACTCCAAACATCCTTCTCAAATGTAGGGGGAGGCATGTCAATGATGGCTCTTGCTTTACTAAGGTCAACCTCGTTTCTCCTTTGACTAATGATGTATCCTAGAAGCTTGCCAGAAGACACCCCAAATACACATTTGTTGGGGTTAAGACGGAGTTTGTACTTTTTGAGGCGATCAAACAGCTTTTTCAAACTAACAAGGTGTTCCTCAGGCTCTTTAGATTTGGCAATCATATCGTCTATATAGACCTCTATTTCTTGATACATGAGGTCATGGAAAAGTGCAGTCATTGCCCTTTTATAAGTAGCACCAGCATTCTTGAGCCCAACTTGCATCACACGATAGCAAAACACTCCCTAAGGGGCGATTAAGGATGTCTTCTCCATATCTTCCTCAGCCATCCTGATCTGGTTGTACCCTGAGAAACCATCAATAAATGATAACATTTTGTGTTCGGCTGTATTGTCCACTATAATGTCTATGTGTGGAAGTGGGAAATCGTCCTTGGGACTCGCCTTGTTGATGTCTCTGTAGTCAATGCATATATGGACCTTTCCGTCCTTCTTTGGCACTGAGACAACATTTGCTAACCGCTTTGGGTATAACACCACCTTGAGGAAATTCACCTTGTGCTGCTTCATCATTTCCTCCTTGAGTTTCAGGATCAATTTGGATCGCCATCTCCTGAGTTTTTGCTTGACTGGCCTCTCGTTGGGCTTTAGAGGTAATGTGTGTACCACCACTTTGACATCCAGACCGACCATGTCGTCGTAGCTCCATGTGAAGACATCTGTGTATTCCTTCAGAAATGCTATGAAATCTATCCTAGCTTCTGGTGACAGCATAGCACTGATGAGTACCTCTTTGACATCCTCTGTTGTACTAATGTTGACCCGTTCAGTTTCTTCCTCGACATGCATATTTGGCCCCTCAAGATCATTGTTGTGGGATTGGAATTCAGGTGTCTCGCCATTTTCATCTATGTCATCATCCTCTTCTTCATAAGCGATGAACTCTGATAGGATTTCTTCTTTGAAGGTTGGATCAAAGGAGAGGATGTGCTCTAATTTCTGCCTCTGATGGTTCTTCATAATTGTCACGATGACTTTGGTGTTCTTATATCTACACTGTGTGACCTTTGACTCTTTGACCGCAGGGTCTAATGACTGGTTGGGTTGATCTGTCTCCTCGGCTACTGACACTATTGTCGACACCCCAATTTTGTAGGTCTGCAGGATGGAGTTGTGGTAGTTGGGCTTTTGATCACAAATGGACTCAAACCCTGGTGTAGTCTTAAAGCCATGGAACGCCAAACCCAACAGCAAATGGTATGAGCCATGATCCGGGGCCATGCAGGCGCACCTATTTGGCACACCAGACAGGTGCACCTATTTGGCGCACTAAACAAGCGCACATCTTAGGTGCACCATGCAGCCGCACTGGACATGCGTAAAGCCCATTAAGCCCACTAAAGCCCATGGGGCCCATGAAGGCCTATCAAAGCCTATGAAGGCCCATTAAGCCCACTTAAGCTCACCAAAGCCCAAGTAATCCACCAAGGCTCGTCAAAGCCCATTGCGTCCACCAAGGCCCATGAAGCCCACTTAAGCCCATGAACTAGCCATTTCATCAACCCATTTCTTCTTATTCTTCTTCAAAATTAACCAGCCACACCTCCAACCATTCTTCCACGATCCAGCTGCAACCCATTGTTGCCCAGCAGCAGCTAGGCTCAAGCCTTCCATGAACTGGGGTAATCGGATGCGTCATCGCGAGCTCGGACTGCCGTCGATCTCTGTCGGCGTGCAGGCAGGCAGGATGGATTGCGTGGGGGACAGCATGGTGGTTATGAGCGTTAGTTTGTTAGGAGGTTGATGGGATTCTATTACGTGTTGTTGGGTTGTTACAAGTTGTCGCCGGAGCTTCACCTATAAAAGGAGCAACAATGTGGAAAAAAAGAAAGGGGAGAACGAGAGAGAAAAACAGAGAGGAGGAGAGTGAGAGAGCAAGAGAGGAGGAGAGCGAGAGAGCAAGAGAGATCCCGAAGATCAGAGCATTCCTCACGTGGCGATCCCTAGCTCGCTATCCTGCCCCAGTTCCTCCCTCAGCCAGCTCTGATCATCCATTACACTGCCAAACCTGGTACACACTCTTCTAACCTCAATTCTCATTATAAGTGCTTCCCTAGATCTCTCTGTGCATTCCTTGATCAGTTCAAACAAGGCTAGAGGCCTCCTCTGGTCGGGATCAGCCCTTGGGCCCCACCGGAGTCGTTTTCTAATGGCCTAGGTGAGGGAGCTGGTCTAAGGCTTGTCCCTGGACCTAGAAGCTTAGTTTCTCCTCTCCTGGCCTCCCTCTTGCTTCTCCACCCCTCAAATTCCTGCTCTAACCACTGTAGAAGTCTCGACCAGAAGATCGCTGGAGTCACGCCACGCCACAGTCGCTGGAGAAGACGATAGTTCACCGCGACTAGACGCGAGCCTCCAGCCTTGCAACGCCGCTCCTCCCCCCAAGGAACGATCTCCGACGCTCCACCAACGTTCCTGAGGCTCTAGGATCGCGATTCAGGCCTTGGATCACTCCCGCAACCTAGCTCATCGGAGAAGACGACGACGACGACAAGTGGAATCCACATTTCACACTCTTCCTCCTCTTTGGGCCCCTGATGGAAAGGAAATGCTCCTCTCAACATGCCAAAGCCACCTGGACTTCTGGATCACGCGCTGCAGCCCCCTTCTCCTCCGATGCCGTCACTAGAGTGCTCCGAGGGCGACGGGGATGGATAGTCCATTCCCGTCATTAGATCTTCGTTCCGGACCAGTGGATGATACTCTTTTCTTCCCTTCTTGCTTCCCATGGGGTCTAATCTTAGATCAGAGCATGGGATAGCCCTTTGGTAGCCTCTCCGGCGGTCGTCGATGGCGACCGTCGTTTCTTTTTCTTCTTTTAAAAACGAAAAATAATTTTCTTTTAATAAAACTTCTGAACTCTTGTTATCTTTCAAATAGGTCCTTTTTTCTTACAAATAGGTCTTTTTCCATTGCAAGTAGGTCCTTTCTCTTACAGTTAGATCCCTGCACATTTTTCTTTAAATCCTTTGAATAAAGCTTTAACTGAAAATATTGCAATGTGCCCCCTGAGCTTCCCTAATAATGTTTTCCAGGCTTAAAAATTAGACAAAAACCCTTGATCTTCATGAAAATCATTTTGAATGCATATTTTCTCTGTTCAAATTGCATTTAAACCCCTGATCTTCATTAAAAATCTTCTGTATGTGTATTTCTTTGTTAAAATTGCAAAGTAAACCTTGAGCATTCAAATATTTGCACAGATGTGGTTTAAATTGCATTTTAACCACTGAACTTTTTCTACAATTACTCTCAATGCATATTCCTCTATTTAATTTGCATTTTAGCCCCTGAATTTTTCTAAAATTATCCTGAATGCATGTTTTGATGGCATAATTGCATTTTAACCCCTAGGAACCTTCAATTTAGCTAGAATTGCACAGATTTGCACATTTGACTCCAGATTTCTTCAAAATTACATGAAATGTGTTTTTCTATGTATTTTTGATGCTTTAGCTTCAGAATTTTAGTTTTCATTCAGGATTTGGGTTTTTTGCACAAAGGCCCCTGGAATTTTCATTTTCACACTCTTACATGCATTTTGCACGTTTTGTTGCATTTTTCATGCATATTTTCTTGCATTTTCTTCCTTACGTTGCGCCCACATTCCTAGCTCACTTCAAGCTTGGTTTTCTTGTCATTTCCTGGATTTCCGCCGATTTTCGTATTTTTGATTTGGCTTTCCATTGCCCGAGGGCGTACATTAAAATGCTTAACAAAGTCGACATGGTCCCAAAAGAGGATTATTTTTCCAATTTGATTTTCTCAGATTTATCCAAATTTCCTCTGATTTGCACAGATTTGGATTTTTTGCACAAAGGCCCTTGGAATTTTCATTTTCACACTCTTGTATGCAGTTTGCACATTTTGTCGCACTTTTTCATGCATATTTTCTCGCATTTTTTCCTTGTGTTGCGCCTGCATTCCTAGCTCACTTCAAACTTAGTTTTCTCGTCGTTTCCCAGATTTCCGTCGATTTTTGTATTTTTGATTTGATTTGGCTTTCCATCGCCCAAGGGTATACATTAAAAGGCTTAACAAAGTTGACATTGTCCCGAAAGAGGATTATTTTTGCAATTTGATTTTCTCAGATTTATCCAAATATCAACTGATTTGTGAGACGCCTTCTGAGAATTTCTTGATTTTCATGATTTTCCTCATCACCCACGAGCGTATAGTTAAGCGGCATTCTCAATGCCTACATTTGTCCCTCGGATTAACTTTTTCCCGTTATTTTGTTTCTTCTCTTTGATTTGGCATGTTTTCTTGTCATCTTTAGCATGAGCATTCAGAATAGGTGAGCACACACCCATTAGACCATTGGCAAGTAGGAAACCTAGAAAGACCGAGTTTCTCGAGCACATGGGGGTGCCTAACCCCTTCCCCATGCGTAACCAGAATCCTTACCCTTTCTCTAGCCCGCATTCATTTGAGAATTATATCCATTAGGCACGGAGCACACATGTCTTCTACATCTTGTTTGCTTCTTGGTTTTCTTGTGTGTTTAGTTTTCCTCGTCTTTCCATTAAAAGACTAGGTGGCGACTCCTTTCCTTATCTTTTCTTATCTTCCCTTGGTGTTTCCGAGTCTAATCTTCTTCTCCAGATTCACCATCTTCGCCGTGACCGTATCGAAACTCCTTGAGTGCTTCCACGCACCTAGTAAGGGAAAGCCGCCCAAGGTTCCACTGGCATGGTCACAGGAACTGGCGACTCTACTGGGGATAACTAGATTCTAGCTTTCATTCTGGTTTCCTTACTTGTCTTTGGTCCGTTTGCTTCGTGTTTTGTTTGCTTGTTCTGTTTGCTTGTATATATTTGACTGAACATGCCTTTTCTTGCCTTCTTTACACTGTTGATATGCCACCGCACATGCACATGGCTTAATTCATGCTTTTGTTCGTCGATACTTGCTTTTATTCACCTACTTGTGAGCACTACACCAGCACATGCCATGTTCATGCCTTTTGCTTGTTGTTTGACTTTCTAGATGCCATGTGTAGACACCCCAATTTTGCAGTCACTCGACGGCAGGCTCCTCCGGAAGACGCTCTGGTTGCAACCACCACTCCTAAACCCTAACTCCATAGAACTTTAGGCCCACACAAATCCATTAGGCCCAGACAGACCCACTTAGGCCCACACAAACCCATTAGGCCCACATAAGCCCACTCTAAATTAATCCAAGCCAAAACCACTAATTAAAACTAAAATTAAAGAAAATCCACTTAAAAACATTCAAAATCCAAATTAATTAA
>JAMKQA010027417.1:0-15793 GCA_024699735.1 Posidonia australis
TTGCTTGTGTGTTTTCTTCCCCTTTTCGCACTTGACATGCCTAGGAGAGTAGAGACATGTTTGTTTCCCCCTTCTGGTTAAAATAAAACACACAAGCACAGAGAACAATTAATAAGGCAAAACTAGAGACCAAATCAAACTCTCCCCCCGAGTTAATAAAATGCAAGTAAAAGACATTAAAGCATATTGCATGATTGAGCATATAGGGCATGCATTCTTCTCCCCTTAGTCCACCTACAGTCCGCGAAGGGCTATTCTGGTAATCCGTTTTATAGCTTTGGTGTAGAACGTGTTGCTAGTTTATCCCCCCTTATCTAGGGTCGTGTCGGTATTTGTAGAGGGTACAACTCTATGCTACTGCAGGAGACGAGGCCCCTAACGCACCACTCGTTCACTACCTGTGCTTTGGCCAGGATTTAGAGCGGGGACCTTTACTTTCTAGCCTGAGTCGGAGACCTATTTACCCATGTGTGATCCGGGAGTAGACGACCTCCCAGGAAACATTTAGTTGGTGAGAGAGAGCATGTTAGTTGCATTCATATGCATGTGTGCCATTCATGCCACCCTAATAACATTGCATCTGTGTCTTGTTTTACTCACATCAGGTTTCTCTGAATCCTGTTGCTCTTTTACAGGTTGTTTTGCGAGTACCTCCGTCAGAGCTCGAGAGTCCTCGTTCTCTGTTTCCCATTTGGTGATAGATCTCGATCATCCTTCCCCGAGCTACCCGTTGCTTTCGACGATAGCTCATCCTAGGGTCCGTCCTTTGTCCTGTCGCCGCAGTCCGATTTTCACTCGTTCTCATTCTGCCATGGCCTAACACTTTGGTGAGCCTTTAACTAGGGAATATGATGACATTCTCGGGTGGTCAGACGCATCTCTCTGGTTGAGGTCAAGGGCCGAGATACTTGAGGTTAAGGATCGTCGGGTCTTGAAGGCATGAAACTCTCTGACTGTAGTCTCTAGGCTAGGGTTGTGGTCCGCGAGTTGAGGTGTCTTGTGGCATGACGGGGAGGTATGATACTCTTGCTCTCGCTATGAGCACTGAGGTTCGGGTGTTGTCAGGTGTAGAGGTATGACACTTTCTCCTGAGCACCATGTGGAGGACGCCGTGAGGAAGCGTACCCCGTGGTAACCAGTGTAGGTGGGACACGTGCTCCCTAGCTGGTAGCGTACTGAGAGACAAGACTGCCTTCCCAGAGGGATTGGCTTTGCAAGGGTTCTCCAGGAGGAAGAATTGCGGGATGGTGATCGCCTCTACATAGGGTGGCTTCACTGTAGTAGTGCAGTGCATCATGGTAGCTGCTTGTGGCCAGAGTTGGTTGCCTGAAGTTGGGCTTTTCGACTCACTGTGTGTGGTTTTGGCCATTGAGAGCCTTGTTTGTGGTTTTAGGCTAGTAGAGCCTTGTTTGTTGTTTTGGCCGGTGTGGGCCGCGTTTGCTGTGGTTTTCGGCCTTGTGGGCTTGGTTTCTGGGATTTTAGAGAAAATGATTTTAAAGAAAAATTAATTATAGTTTTGTTTTCCGTCATTTTCGTGGGGTGCGTGTTGAGTGACTTTTGTCATTCACGTTTCCTTTGTGGTTTTGGGTTACAGGTGCAGACATGCAGATGAGTTTTAGCATAGTATACATAGTCCGAAGTCTCGTAGTCGTACACACAAGTTCCTGGTAGATCATATTTCTATTTAGCTTTTAATTTCCTATAATTTAAATTATTTTAAATTATTATGGGAGTTGGGGATGTTACATTCTGTCGTGGAGAAAGGTACTCTAGTCAAAATATATCTTGTTGAAAGAACTGCTTTACCATAGTAGCAATTCGGTAGTTTGACTGGTAGCAATATAGAATTGACCGTCTCAGTCAAGGTCATATTCTTCTTTTCTGCTACTCCATTTGACTGTGGACAATATGGAGCTATAGTTTCATTCTCGATTCCATGCTTTATGTGGAATGTCTTGAACTCCTTTGACTGGTATTCTCCACCTCTATCACTTCTTAGTTTCTTCAGTTTCCTTCTAGTTAGTCTTTTTGCTCAAGCTTTGAAGTTCATAAACTTTTCAAAAGTTTCATTTTTCAACTTCAAGAGATAAACAAAGACATATCTAAAGTAGTCATTTATGAAAGTAAGAAAATATTTCATCCAATCTTTGCTGGTGAAACTTCTGAAATCACACGTGTCAGAATGGACCAATTCTAAAATTTCTGTGTTCTTAGAAACTCTTTTAAAGGATTTTCTAACAATCTTCATTTATACACAAATCTTACACTTCTCATGTGTATCACCCCCACATTTCAGAATAATCACGAGATTGGGCATCTTTTCAACTCTCTTGCAGTGTACATGCTCAAATCTATGGTGACATAGCTCATTCAAATAAGTAGAATCAAAACTTATTTCATTAATAGAAAAGGCGTATTTACAACAACAAGCTTGTATATTTTTCAGATTTAAAAGCCTTGCTAAAATATATCTCATTAAAAGAAAAGACTACTTTGCATCCTTTGACACGACATTTCGGTCCAAAACCATTAAGATAACACTTAACAATGAGATTCTTTGTTATATCTGCTACGTACTTCACATTGTTCAATGTTAATGTCTTTCCAGAAGACAACTCCAATACCACTTGGTCGACACCCAAGACCTTTGATTGCATGTAACTCACCATCTCTACTATCTCGTTCCTTATCACTAGCTAGTAGGAAGAAAACCATACTCGGTTATTGCAAACATGTCATGTAGCACTAGAATCTAGTTAGCCACTAATTGATTTTGTTGTTCTTAGCATGTACATGTCTAATCATAGCCATGATATTGCTCACTCCTTACATCTTGCAATCTCATCCCTAGTGGCCCATTTTTCCACATTTGAAGCATGCATTGGCCTCCTTGGCCTTCTTATTGAAATCTGGAGCTTTGACATCTAAATTCTTGGGATATGGTTTCCTTTTCTTCTTATTCAACATAGACATTTTGCCTTTAACACCATAGTTTGGTCGCTTATCTGCCTTGAATTCAAACAAAGAAACAACATCACCAGTAGCTACTTGCTGAATAATAACATCATGTTTTGTACGCTACTTTGCCTCATCCTCGATCTAATAAATCACAATAGATTGTCTAACTTAACTTCTGTCTTCTTGTGATAAATATCAGTGGTGAAGCAGATCTAACCCTTTAAAAGTTTATTTAAGATGTACCCAACTAAATACATCTCTAGAAGTTTTATCTAATCTTCAACCATCTTCTAGCTAATTTGTAACAAGTCCTTAACTTACGGAAGTATGGGTTTGTCATTTGAGAACTTACAGTCCTCGAATTTGTTGACGATGTAAGTTTTGGCCATACTGTCATCATTTTTGTACTACTTCTCTAAGAAGTCCTAGATCTCCCATGCAATCTATGTCTTGGAGTAGGAATCTACAATCTTTTTCTTGAGGTTGTGAAAGATCAAAGCCGTATACAGAGAATTGACTTTTGTCCATCTTTTCCTTTTTAAACCACTCTCAGTGATTGATCTTCGTCAACAATAGGACATAGATAAGTTAGAGCTTCATCCATGTCCATCAACTCCAACATAAACAACCCATCGTATCTCCACATGTTGTAGTCAAAGTCATCAAACTTCTCAAGTTTGATAAGATTCTGCCTTAACATTCTTATATTATTGCTATCCATAACCTAGTTAATTAATGCAATAACACTTTAAAATTGTTGCTGCCAAACACAATAATACAATTAATTATAAAGAAACCACAAATAATATGTACGAAATACGATTTATGCAGAAATAAAATTTTCCTAAGAATATAGAGAAATCTTACTTGTGTATGTCGAAAAACTCTTAGGAGAAGACTTTCTTCGTATTCTATTGGTGTATTATCAAACACTAACGTTTAAATCATCATTCGGCCTCCACAGTGTAGCGAGTTCTAGCTGAATTGATTCCAAATACTAATGAAAAAGAGTCGGAATGTGTGCACTCGCAACCAACTTTGAAAGAACTATCATTGGAATGTTTCCCTTCTATTCTTCGTAGAGAAACAACAAAGTCAAACTTTGATCCTCATGAAGTATACAATCAATCTCCTTTTCGTCCTTCGAAAAGTCATACAATTTCCTCTATCTCGTTCTTCGAGAAGATTGAGATGAAGATAGTTATCCACAACAATAGTCGAGCACAAAATTCTTTATATGTCTCTTTAGTTTGATAACTCATATCTATATAGAAGAGATTATCTCTCCTTATATCTAGGTAAGATAATATAACTATCTCTCGTTTTAAATTCAAAGGGAATAAAATTTATGATTAATTTCTTGTAAAGAAAGTAACCATTGTATTTAAAATCTTTCAAATTTGAAAACAGAAAATAAAATTACGCTACAATGGACGTCTGCTCAAGTATTACTTTAGAAGAACAATCCAACGGATGTCCAAAAAGTTCTTATTTTTAACATGGATCAGTGGATGCCCAACATAAACATCCAAGAAGTTCCTATGTTGAAAGATAAACTAGTGGATGTTTGACATAGATGTCCAAACAATCCCTACGTCATGACTCTATTTTTTACGGACGTTCGTTCGATTACTGATTTATTTTTGAATTATTTAGAGCTGAAAGTCATTTCTGTCGACTCCCTCCTCATCACAGCTTTACCAATATGACTCAACAAGTCATAATATTCTCTGAGGTATATACCACTCAAGAAAGACAAAGCAATGTTTCCTTGGCTCTCAATAGATCGCATCAGGACTACATCCAATCCTATAACAAATCAGTGGTCTTTTTCTCAACACAGTTTCCTGCCTTCACATACTGGGATGACAGAGGACAGGTCAAGATGGCCAGCACTACAGACATCAATCAGAGATTAGACGTATCGGGCTCCTTCTATTTCTGGCAATTCAACTTCTTCCATCTCACACACACAACTAGATTTAGGGTAATGATCAGAAACAGTAGTTTTCTATTCTTTACTGGACAGATGAGACATGAAGTGCATGCATGCTTACGAGAAGATAAGAGACAGCTAGAGTTCTACATGTCCATCTGATGCATGCCTCTCAAAGGAAATGATTCAGTCCACAAAAATACAATCCTTTGTTTCTTCCATACAATACAGAAATAATTGAACCCGGGAACTGATAATTCTGTGATCTTGGAACTTGATGATTATATTGGCAGAATCTATGATAGGATATTAAAATCCATTTGTAATATGTAGAGAAAGAAAGACAGACAACTAGGTTGTTTGATCATACATTTATTAGCCAACGGCAAAAAAGTAGTACAGGAAATCTTCAATATTATAGTCATCATGCGTAATAGGATCGATATGCCAAAGTATCAAACTATGTCATCACTTGACATGAATGTTTTTGGTTGCTTACTTGGGAAAATCTAGACTAGATCTTGCTGCTTCCTCAATCTCAGTTCCCACCAGTCACCTTTCTTCCTGCATCTTGGCTGAAAAAATTGACATTATATTGCATGCACCAGGAACAAGACACCAGACAGAGACGAGAGACTTACATGTGCAACCGAAAGCATCAAGATAACCAACCCTAGTTGCACAATTAAGTTCTTCAAGCTAATTAACAATTAATAAAGCTAAACCAGCTGGGGAGTAAAACTAATAATTTTTTCAAACTTAGCACCACGGACATCAAATGCACATGTAGCAGCTACAAGTAAATCAAAGTCTCAGAGACAAGTCCAGTCTGCCTTCTTCAACCCACTCTTTATGCCCCATCATTCCATACCTCCCTACCTCCTCTTCTCTTGCCGTCGTGAAATGATAATTCTCGTCGGCCTTCGTTAGCGTTCTACAGTCCGGCCAGACCTCAGGCTGAATTATTGCTGCGTTTGCCTCACGGCTCCTCCTCGCGAGGCTCCTTTCAAGCTTATGTGCGTTCTGGTGGCCACCGAGCGCCTGAGAGCTGAAGAATTTCCTTTGGCAGTAATTGCAGGAGAAGAATCGTGGTGGTGCAGGTGGTGGAGGCAAAAGAGCGAGGTTTAGGTCCCGTTCTTGGGTCGATAAGGTTAGGTCGAGAGACGAGAGGGATGATTTGGGTTCGGAGAACTCCATGAAGAAGAAGAAGAAAAGAAGAAGAAGAAGAAGAAGAAAATCAGCAATGTATTGATGATTACAAATAAAAGGAGGTTGGAAGAAATGGAAGTATGTATAAGTTGCAAAGAGTGAGGAATGGAACATTAAAAGACGAGAAGGTACCTTTGAAAAAAAAGAGACAAGAAAAGGTGTAGGAAAACGACGGGCTACGTCACCCATTCAAGGTATGATCAGGTGCTATTCCAGTGAATATTAGAAATTTAGAACTCTCAAGTCTCTCTCTCTCTCTCTCTCTCTCTCTCGTTACCTTGACTTATGGAAGTCGCGCTTGCAGCCGTTGCATTTACACCGTAAACGATGGAAATTATTCTTAGGATTTTTAAGTAATTTTCTGGACTTCATAGAGACAGACACAAATTTAAACAATTCTAGAGATCTTTTATAATATTGAAGAGATCTTTACTGTTATTTTTGGACCCTGTTAAGGAATAGAAAACATGTTTTAGTAATTTTCAAGACTTAATTATAATTTTCTGAACCTTCTAAGGGTTAGAAAAGGAAAGATTTAGTAATGTTAGAGATTTTATTGTAATTTTTAAATAATTGAATGTTTGGAAATTAACTTTCAGCAATTCTAGGAACATTTCTGTAAGATTTTCCTTACTAATGTTATATAATTAAGTAAAACATAGGAATATAGTTAAGGATATCGATATCCACTTAAGGCTCCATTTGGTAAAAATTTAGGAATAGATTTTGAATGTAGAATTTTGATTATGTATACGTAAGTCGAGGTGGAATAGTTGTAAGATTATGGGTGTAAAATTTATTAGGTGTAAAAGATGAATTTTCTTATAATCAAACTAAAATTGGATTCTCAAACAAAGTATATATACGTAATTAGTTTTATTTTGACTAATATGTAAAATCTGTCATTTTAATGAGTGTTAGTTTTAGCTAGTGCTTATATCAAGATATTAAAACCATCTGTAAGTCTAAAATCTTTACCAAACAGAACCTAAAATCAAAATAAAGTATTTGTATTTGTATCTACTTAAAATCAAAACATTATAACTGTATCTATATCTTTTTTGAGTAGGGCCTGAAGTTTAGAGTGTTGGTGGCATGATCTGTCGTTGCTTGAAGAGGTCACTCGGGTTAGACATTTGATCGGCCCTAAAGTAGGAGAATGTCTTGGAGTTGGGCCCTCGGTTGGCCTTGGTGTTGGTTGCATGACTCTTCAAGTCGATTGTTTAGGTGTCTTTAGGTTGTTTGCCTGTGGTCTTCCGCTTGACCTTCTTGCCAATCGTCTGCATGTTTTTAGGCCATTCGCCCAAGGTCTTCTGCTTAGTCTGGCTCTTCTGTTATGTTTTCAAGTCCAATGCTCAGGTATCTTTAAGATATTTGTTCGGAGTTATCTGGTTCGAACAGTGTCGGACAAAATATCCCACATCATAACTCATTCATGTCCATGTACTGAGATAGTCACATAATTGTTGCGTTCTGGAGACATGCTACAAAACGTTTTGTTTTAACTAGTGAACTCTACAATCCCTCCTATTGGAGATTTGCAGTTAGCTGTTATTGAAGCTTTTGCAGGTTGTTCTTACAAGTTGTTGTAGTCTAATGGCTCAAGTAAATACCATGATTTCTTAGCATAACCGTTCTATCAAGGAAAACAAAAGGTAAAAGATGTAGATATGATTGCATAATGATTTTGGAAATCAAATCATGCATGTGTTCTTAGGGTCTGTTTGGTAGAACTTTTGGGCAATTTTTGAGTATGTAGCTTTTCTTCAGAAGTTATAATGGTCCAACAGTTCTACCAAACACTATTAACTTCTTAATAGTATATAGCTTTTGGAATAGTAATTCCTTTACATTTCCAGAAGTTAGGTTATGACAGCTTCTAGCTTCTACAGTTTGATTCAAAAGCTGAAGCTCTACCAAACGGACCCTTAGAAAGAGTCAGTTTGGATACTAAGATCCTGTTTGGATCAAATTATGAATGTTGAGATTTTCCTATAACAGGTTATTTGAACCAAACATCTTTAACATAATTGATTATGTCTATAATCCAAATTGTAGCATGGGTAGATTTATGTTGGATCTAGAATAAACCCATCGATTTTGGGTGATTTATTTTCACTTTAATTTAAAGTTTGACATTTACATGAAGTACAACGATTTATTATAGAATAAGCATTATATGCCTTGTATCAAAATAAAAGAATCCAAAATCTTGATTTTATACTCACAAGATTTTTTAGATGACCTAAAGTACAAGAAAAATCAAGTTATCAACTCCCATGAATTTGGTGTCCATAATCTTGATTTTGGAGATTTATGGGCCAAGAAATTTCATCCCAACGCACCATAAGGGTGGTGAAAATGGAAAATAAATAGGGAGAAGAGAAAAGAAAGAAATAGAGAATTTTCTCCCCGTGTAGTCAATATTTATAAGAGAAATAAGATAAAATATAGTTTCTCTTGTTTAAATAATGCTCAAATAAGAAAAGAAATAAATAATTGCCCTGTAGTTACAACAAATACTAGAATTTCATTTGTGGCATTTTTTAAAATAGAAACATCTGCAACTTAAATGTTTTTTTTCTCTCCACTTCTCTCCGGTTTTGAGGAGAAAGTAGATAATTGACCAAACAAGCAAAATATGTCTCTCTAAGTTTCCCTTTTTTTCACCAATTTTCTCGATCAACCCGAACAGATTCGCAGAACTTGCAGTCGTTCTTTCATTTTTTTTTTTTAGTTCTTTCAATCTCTTATATGACACATGGAGGACGACTAATGGTGATGTCCTTGTTGTAGTGCTACATTTTTAGAGATACCGGACAAAATTATAAAAATTTCTTCCTTTACATATTCTCATTTATTTATTACCAACTTTTATGAGTTTACTCTAGCTTGACCTAGAATGAAGCGTGTCGTATCGCAATAAAAGTAAGCAAATCTGAAGGAAAGTTTCGATAAAGGCAAACGTATATAATAAATACTGTAACAGGTAGAAAATTTCCTCACCAGTATGCATGGTTATTTCTCGCCTCTCTGGCCTTCAAAATAATATATGGTTATTTTATGCACAATTCCATAGACAAGAGTTTCTCTCCTTTATGGTTCCTTGACACTGGATGTAACTGACTAATAATCTTCACCCAAAAGGGGAAAATTTTAGAAGAAAAACAACATAATTTCTTTTATATCTTCTATAATTTGAAGTATGAATCACAAATCTACACGCAAGCAAAGTTTTTGGGGCTGTATATTCAAAGATTAAAACAAATGCTCTCTTCAACCTAATGTTCTTACCAGAATAGAGATCACCATCTACTTCAAGTAACTTGATTGGTTATTTAGTCTTATACGGAAAGGACTAGGCTAAAACGCTACCATCCTAAGTCCTAACTAGGAGGCAAGATATTTCCCAAAAGAAACTAGAGGGCAAGAAACATTATAAGCTAGTAGTTGCAGTCATCAAATTCCAAACTTTGTTTGATCTTCCTCATTATTCAAGTCAAAGTATGGAATTTGACTATCTTAAGATTAATCACATGCTAAAATAATATTAAATGACTATCTTAAGATTAATCACATGCTAAAATAATATTAAAAAGGAAGTTTATTCTAAATCTTGCAAATGTTTCAAGGAAGCCACAACTTAATATTTATTTATTTTTTGAAATCGATAAATATATATATATTTTCTCCATATGGTCCGTAAGATTCGAATTTGAGAGAAAGATGTGAATTTTACTCATCTTAATCAACTACACCATAGCAATTGGTTAACCACAACTCAATATTTCACGAAAATTATTTTATCAATGCATGGTAAACAATTGGTATCAAAAAAAGAAAGAAAAAAAGAAAGTAATACTGCTACATCAATTTATTCTCAATTGATTAATATTTCCTTATTTGTGTGTGCAAGGTACGTAGACGTCACTTTGATTGATGATTCAACGTGGAAGTCTCTCTCTCTATTTCTTTTTACAGAAATCTGAAGTCCTGTACCATACTTCTCGAATGCCAAGCTACCAGCTATTTTCTTAGTTCATAAATGCAGAATTATTGCAAAGAAATCAGTTACTGGGAAAATTTAGAATGTTAATCACAAAATTTGCTTGAGTTGTTTCGTAAAAATTGGATTTTCACAATTTAATTACTGGATGTTTCCTCAGTCTCCAACTACGCCCCTCCTCGCTCTCCTGGGAATCAAATGCTTCTAAACTTCGTGATAAGTTGGAGACCTACATGCACGAAGTTTTGCTGCATCACAAAGTAATTTAGTCTTCTAGACGTCATAACAATTTCTCCGTAAATAAAAGGGAACCACTGTCTTCAGATAGTTTCCGTGTTGAATCGTGTGGTCCACAGTATTCAAAGATGGATGCGTCATGGATGACATGACGACCTTGGCGTGCTTGTTTTCCCTTCGGTTTTTCTCAGATTTTTCTTCTTACTGTGTGATGGACTAAAATGTATCTGGTGATCTAAGATTCCTCGTTTAGGGAAATTTCATAGTCAACGGATCCCTAGATATCATATTTATGGTCTACGCACTGAAGATGGTGAGAGAAAAAGACAAAGGATGAAAAGATCTGAAAATTTTTAATCATTTTTATCATTGATCAACGAGTCTCACCCAAGGGGGCAAACAGTAACACGGTATCAATTTAGCTTGATCTCTAATGTAATTATCAAGGGGTTTAAATGCAATTCAATAGGCTTCCAGGGGGTACAGATTATATAATATTAACTAACAAAAATTGGAGTGAGACACTAACTACGATCTTTTTCTCAAATGTTCCATACTCTAGAATCTAGAAGTCGGTAAATCCAGAAAACAAAGTATAGCTCCTTCATACATGATTATTAATATTCCAGTTGAGGAATTATGAGTTTGATTCCCAATAAGTAGAGAACTTTAAAAAAAACAAAAACAAAAGTAAATCTAAAAAACACCCTCCATGCATTACTGATGAGTGTCACTCTTGAGGTTAAACTGTCAATGCCATTGAGATCTATCTAGTAGACATGCATGTTCACTTCTTTCTTCAAAAAACCATTGAGTTATTTCTTTCTCTTTAACTCTCTCTTTGATTGATTTTTCAAAAAAAAAAAAAAAGAGTCTCTCTCTCTTTGATTGATTATCAAAGCTTTTTGCAATGATTTGTCCAATTATTGTTTGCTTTGATAGGTTTTATGACAGCATGGGTCCGTTGCAGTAACGTAGCCGAAATGTCTGGAAACTTACAAGTTACAAAGGGACTTGCACTGATATGTCACGATGGCTTGTTTCAGATGCATCCCCTCTTGACATGTTTGATCAGATGGAAACTGCAAGACAAGCATGGAAATAGTCAAATAGACTAGTGCTAATATATGGAGACGACAAAGCCAGTGTTCGGTAGTGATATCATAGCTGAAGAATGGCAGCACTATCAGAAATTAGGTTTCTATTCCAACTGTTTGGGTCTCCATCTCAAAATGTATGGACTCTTCAGATGGAGTGTCCTTTCCATGTCAGTTGCCAAATCTGGGGAAAGTAGTTATTTTTATGACACGACTTGGTACAAGAAAGAGATCAGAAGTTTTGCTCACTTGAGTCTGATGAGGACCCTACAATACTCACATCCATCTACCTTTCCCACTGTGTTGAAGCCCTCCCTATATTCATGTTGACCTTCTTAATCTTGTTTAGGAAGAGTTGCAATATTTGGAATTGGGTTGCTTGAATTGGAAATGAGAAATTATTAGATAATCCTGGATATATATCTTGGTGTTGGTGTGGCATTGCTACACAGATGAGATTCCTTGCCTTGAGAGAACCAAATTATTGGTTTTACGCATTCACTAAGCTGAGGTTGTTGCTATCGATTCATTCATCGTGGTGCATAACCATGTGACGGTAAAGCTTTTAGAAGGTCTATCTCATCCAATATCGTTTTCATGGTTTTGCATGAGTCTACAGCTTGTGGTACCTTTTGTAATTGGAAGCGATCTTTCGTACAAATACAAATATACTAGTGATCTATTAAGATGTGTGCCGTGCATGTGTCGACTGCACATGTTTAATAACAAAATTGTAAAATACACATTATTAAATATTATTTTTTAGCTTTTATTTGTAGTTTCAAAAATACATTTTAAAATGTAATATATAGAAATATAGGAGTGTATTTACACTCGATATTAATTTGTCACTTATTTGAAATAATTTTTTGTAAAGATTATAACACTAACGTAGCGTTTGATACGTTGAAATGGAGACTGGACTGGACTGGAATGGAATGAGAGAATTCCATTCGGATGTTTAGTATAAAAAAATCGTTGGAATAGTCATGGGAATGAAATTCCCTTGGGAATCAAATTTCCATTGAACATAGAAATTTCATTCCTTCCCAAGAGTTAAGGAATTTGATTCCCATTCTATTAGGAATCATCCTAAAAATATCGTGTGTCCTCCTCTACGGTCTTTCCTCCTCCTCCGTGGCCATCCCTCCTCTTCTGTGGCGTGTTCCTGATGTCTGTCACCTTCCTCCTCCTCCGAGGTCCTTCCTTCTCCCTACGGCCTTTTCTCCTCCGCAACCATCCTTTTTCTGTATTTTTTTGTTTTTTCGTCTTGTTTTCTTGTTTTTTTCCTGTGTATGTATTTTTTTACAAAGAATATTGATATTTTTAATTGTCTTCTTTTCCTACAAAGAATGTTTATTCTACCAAGAATATTTTGTTAATGCTAATTTAGAAAGGATTATCTATGTTAATGTTAATTTAGAAAAGATTATTTATGTTAATACTTTTATGTGTATGTGTATATTGTAGTGTGTATGGAAAAAAATTATTTTAATTTTTTTTCCAAGTTGACAGGATATTTTTTTTAATATGTAGTTGTTAATTTTCCAAATTTTATATTTCTATTTCGATTCTGTTCTTCTTTATCAAATATTGGAAATGAATTGTCTGTCAATTCCATTACATACTAAACACAGTAATGAAATAAATCTATTCCATTCCATTCCAAATTCTATTTTATAGTTCATTCCATTCCTATCTATTTTCATTTCAATGTACCAAACGCAGAAGGTCCGTTTGGATAGTCCCAAAAACTATGGTATTGGTCAAAAAATACAATTTTAGAAAACATAATTTTTTACTTTAATTTGGACTGTTTGAATGGTAACAAAAATATCATTTTAAAATTGTAGTTTAATTGTTAAAACAATATTTTGTAAAAAGAGATTTGATCTCTCTCTCTTTTTTTCTACAAAATAGTGTTTGCGAGCGTAATCCTTTCACACTTCCTTTTTTTCCTTCTTATTCCTCTCTTCCTCGTTACATAGCTGCCAACGCTCTCTTCTTATTCCTTCCTCATTACGTAGCCACCATCTCCCTTCTTCTTTCTTTTGTTCATCTCTTCCTCTTCATCTAGCCACCAATGTTGTCGTTGTTAGATCATCTTCATGGATTATTGTTATCGTCATTGTCATTGTTGTCGTCGCTTCTTCGTGGATTCTACTATGGATGGTATATCTCTCTCTCTCTCTCTCTATGTTGGTGATGGTGAGAGTCGTGGATGTGGGAGACAAAGTATGAAACAAGGCAACGGACGTAGGGTAGGATATTCTGCCTTTATCTTAACACTCCAATAATGCTATGAGATGGGTGTCAAATGTGTGACTGTGTATGCATTCAGTATTGATAATTTCAAATGGAAGCCTGATGAGGTTGAGAGCATGATGGATCTCAAGTTGGAGAAAGTTGAGGAGATACTTGCAAAAATTGCTGCAAATACTGGTCCAATGCTGTCGTTATGTGTCGCTTACACTTTGACAGATGAAATTGTGAATGCTGTAAACAAATCTTGCAGAGAGAAAGGTGAAGAAAGCTGAAAAGGGGGTTCTAAATCGATGTTGCCATGATGGCATTGAAGGGGGTTCCAATGCTGTCATATCTGTAGATGATACAGAGAAGCACTTATACATAGACGGGTGTCCTGATCCTGCTACTGTAGTTCGAACCTCGGGTGAAACCCATTTGAGTAACTTTCTTCTCTGGCAGACAGCATTCTGCCACTTGCAGAATTCCTGCTTCTCTCTGGCCAAAGTTCTCACTTAGGCGTATTGTCTCGGCAATATCGAAGTACCCGAGATTCTAACCATATACCTGGAAAGGAAAAAAAAAGACTAGAACTATGCAACCACCAAATTTTTTTTATTTTTTTTTTAAAATCTTTGTTTTTAACCGAATATTTTTTCAAACCATAGTTTTTAAACTTTTTGCATGTGTAAAGAAAATAAAAAAATGTATTTTCAAAACTACAATTAGTCCATTCAAATAGGTCCTAAATGACTAAAAGATAAAGTTTGTAGAATAATATTTTATATTAACATTATTAGCCCATATATCTAATAAATTTATGAATATATCTACCTAAATATATTTATTTTAAGAAATCTTAAAGAATCGATAGTAATATGAATTTTTATAGTACAATATGTATTTCTATATTACATGTACCATTTGTACAAAAAAATGAATAATTTTGTTTATGATCAGTTAAATTTAAAAAATCAAAAGAATATGTTAGATTTAAAATACGAGTATGATCAGCTTAATTATTTATATGTGTAAAATATGTTCGATTTAAGCCAATGTGTTTCTAAAATATGTAAAAATAAAAAGATGGATAATCACATACTCCAAAAAATATTCAAAATGACATTTCATCTTAAGACTCCTATTTCACATATAGTCATTTTATTTTAAAAATATCTTTAGAATGGTATAGTTGATTTAATATGATACACACCCACTCATTGAGTCTTTTAACTCATTAATTTTTTTTTGTTTACTTAGCTTCTCATGTGGGGCAGTAGCATAGTGGTTGTGGTTTTAGACTTTTAGTCCTGGGATTCACATTTCAAGGTCATGCCATCCTAGTCTTTAGAGAATCAGGACAATTATATGTTTATTTATTTTGACGAGACTAAAAGGATTTTATGATGAGATTTGCTCATAGAATTTTAGTATTTAAGATTTCGTGTGAATATGTTTTTTACGAAGTCTAGAAATTGTTGGAGTCGTTAGTGGATTAAATGATTATTTATTGGTATGTCTTATTTGTTGATAGTAACATTAGATGGCAAAAAGGGCTAGATTAAACAATCTGACGACTGCGCTCTCGCGATTTCGACTTCCAGCTGCTACAGTAATTTCGTGTGCCCTAAAGAGGATTTCCAGTGATGGTTACATCCGGGAGACGAGGATCTGGGACTGGGAAGTGCGCTCCTGGCCGTCGTGCTCCTGAGAGGGGCCGTGAGCCCTACTTTCTCCGGTCGAGGCAACGACCCTCTTCTGCTGACGCCCTTTCTCAGGGCTCAGGGAGTGGTTCTCCTAATCGGCTGGTAACATCTTTCCCTGAACTTGTGTCGGTTCCGGGAAGCTGTAAACGTAGGGCAGCCACTTCCCTTGTGTCCCGCTCTGTCCCCGGCGGTCGGGCAGCCATCTTTAACCTTTGGAGGGGTTTTCCCCCTTCTGTGATGGCTAGGTCTTCCAGATCGAAGGATCTGGAGTTATTTATGGGTGCCAGGGTTAGCTTTTACTTTGATTTTTCGGCATCCTCTAAAATGGTTGTGGATTGTATGTTTATTAACAGATCTTTGTCGCCATGCTGGTTTTCTTCACTGATACTGCTTTCGTTGA